>JAKZJJ010000088.1:0-208837 GCA_030015415.1 Cynopterus sphinx
AATTGATCTGCCATATGTTCCAGCAGTCCCTCTACTGGGTATTTATTTCAAAGACTTGAAAACCCATATCCAAATGATATTTGCACACCAATGTTCATAGCAGCATTATTCACAGTGGCCAGGTCATGGATGCAACCAAAGTGTCCTACGATAGATGACTGGCTAAAGAAGCTGTGATACATATATGCAAAGGACTCAGCCATGAGAGGAGATGAAATACTGCCATTTGTGACAACATGGAGAACCTTGAGATAATCATGCTAAGTGAAATGAGCCAGACAGAAAAAGTTGAAAATCACATATCACTTATATGTGGGATATAAACCTAAAAGCGACAAATGAACAGGACAAACAGAGGCTCATGGTCATTGACAATAAACTAGTGGTTTGCAAGAGGATAAAGGAGAGGGAGGAATTACATGGGGGTAAAGTGGGTCATATATGTGGTAACAGAAAGAAATTTAATTATGGGTTGTGAATACACAGTGTAAAACATATATATGCCTTACTGTTAAAGTATACAGTTGGAACTTATTGATTTCATTAACCAATGTCACTGAAAAATTAATTAATTATTTAATTAAACAATAATAATACAAAAAATACTATATCACAGATTATAATGTTGATGAAAAATTTTCTATCACCTAAGTCTTCATAGTCATGGTAACATCAGAACATGAAGTATTACTAAATAAATAGTCATCGTAATATTTTCTTCAGTTTACAGTATAATAACACATTATATAAGTCTGTAATCTAGAAAGTACAAAACAACAGAACATTTGTCACCTCAAAATTGTCAGTTTGCCATTAAGATTATTTTATGCTGGTTGATTTTAAGAAACAGCAGACATGGGAGAAGCTCTGAAATCCAAGTACAAGTTATACTTTGTGAGAAACATTTACATAGTAAGGAAAATCTCCAATTGTCAGGGTATCTCCCTGGCTGTAAGAGGTAAATAGGAGTGTCTCCTTCTCTAGAAACTCATCAATGAAGAAGGCAATGCCTTAGGTGTGCATAACAGTCTTACCTCATACTGGGCTTTTCCCTGATAACCTCCCATAAGTGACTACACCCAAACCCAGAACCTTCTTCTACCTTCAGTTAAGATGGTAGTTAACATGGTAGTTCAGGCCACTCTGGGAGTTACCCAGTTTTCCTGGATCTCTCTCATGTATACAGAAGAAATATATGTTATTAAACTTTATTGGTTTTTCCATTAAACTGTGCTTGGTTATAAGAATGTGTCAGAAAAGAACCCAGAAGGTTAGAAAATTTTTTCTTCCCCTACAGAGCAATAGACTATACCACATAGCCTAGGTGTGTGGAAGGCTAACCATCTAGGTTTGTGTAAGTGCTCTATGCTACCAAACCTACCACACATTTCTCACAATTTATCCCTTTGTTTGACAGTGCATGACTGCACACATTTATCCAAAATGTAATGCAAACGCTATTTTGTGTGCAGATGTTGTACAGTCTGCAGCCTCAGCATCTTCCTGCACCTTGTGAGAAATGCTGAGTCCCTGGGCCCAACAAGACTTGCTAAATGAGCATTTGCACTTGAACTACAATCCTGCATGATCACATGCACACTGAATTTGGAGAAGTGCTGGTCCCAACTATCACCACTCACCTTCAAAATTTGACATAATTATTTGTGATGGATGTTGTAGGTTTTAGAGCCTCCTTCAGACATTGCCTAATAACCCAGGGGCAACATCAGCTCTGGCAGCGAACCACTGGCTCAGACATTTAAAAACTGAAAGCATCCTGACAGATTTCAATCAGCACCTATTTCTTACTCTGGTTACAACTTCAGGCAGTCACTAAACTTTTTCAACCCCCATTTCTGCAATGTGAGATAGAGTTCATAATAGAACAAACCATAGGATGCACCTTTATAAAGTTAAAATTAGACAAAGCTTGAAGGTAAAAGCTCAGATAATATGGCATAACATTGTGTAAATGTTTTTTATAATTACCAAATCTTTTATAATGTGGGACTAAAGACAGCTCTTAACTTCTGATAGAAGTATAGTATTCTTCATTAGTTTGGTAAAGTGTCATAAAGCCAAGGTGTGTAGAGTCCAATGTTTACATGAAAGCAGAGTTTCCTATTGACAAAGAGGGATATAACAATTTTTGCACCTAATAATGGTTGTGTCCTACCATGTGACAATTCTTTGAAAACTCTGGTAACTAATACAGACATTATCCTCAGTCTAGAATTTGAGAGAACTTTAATGCAGGGTTGAGATAGGATCTGGGAGGTGAGATCTATTGCACGTAGGAGAATCATGGAGGAGTATGAAAACAGGATTCACTTGACTTCTCACCTGGACTCTTGGGAACAGAGAATCAAAGGAAAAATTTCCAGTCCATCCAGACCAGTGTCCCACAGGGAAATCAGGGCTCAGAGGTGAGAGTAACATTGGAAACAGTGGCTAATGAGCAGATAAATGAAGCAGAAACGATCTCCTCTATGTGTGTATGAGCCTAGACTTTTCAAGACATATTTGTTATTTTGGATTCCTAAGTCCGAGTGGGATCAATGCTCTACTTTGTTCTGTTGCTTTGTCTGGGGACAGAGCTTCAGTCTGCATCATAAACCATCCAGGGAGGTATTCATACTTCCACACAGAGTCTTTCCTTTCAGAGACCCCATTCAGATGAGTCTAATAGCGCAGCAGGTACTTCAGGGAAGGGTCAGAGAGAATGGAATCTGAGAACTTGTGGCACCTGAGATCTTCTGATGCCTAACCAGCCTCACCCAGAGCACAGAGATGGCAATGTTTGTTTGCTAGGTAAACAAATTAATTTATTTAATATGTTAAATTGAAGTATTTTCTAACATTGATGTTGGGCATTGAATTCCATATATATAGAGAGATGTATTTAAGGGAGAGTATAAAAAGTATAATTTTTTTGTTCAGTTCTAAGATTCTGTCATATTGTGTCCCCCCTCATTATTATTACACATAAAAACTTATATGTCCTCACCCATCATTTGATCAGCATACTTTTTTATTTATTAGTCATCGCATCTATATTTCCTAAGTGTTTCTGAATCCTTATGTCTAAATAGGTAGAAATTATAACAGTAGATATTTCTTCCTCACAGCTTTCCAAAAGAATATTTTTATTTTTATATTTTTATTTTGAGGTCTTTGCCAATTATCTGGAGTTAAAGATCCATATCAATGTAATTAAATTATTGTGTTTTATATAATTTCTTTTATAATTAGTCTTACATATTAATCAATATGTCTTAATACAGTTATTAAAATCTACTATTTTAACTTGGTCATATCTCCCCATTCCTCAACATTTGTTCTGTATCAATGCACATATTACGAAACCACATCAGCAAAATAAGTGAGGTCTTAGTCACTGGATCTCACATTTAAAGGAGAAGTCTTAGTACAGTGAAATGCGTGAAATATCACATGATTTCCTTAGCGACAAATGTGATAAAAGGGGGGGGCACCAATAGTTGTAGCATAAGCAGGATTTTATAGAATATACTCAGGAGAGGACTTTTCATGTTGAATGATAAGGAAGAGAAGCAAGACTAGTGCCAGCCATCATATTTGGTACAAAGAGGTCAAAACTCAAAAGCCCAAAAATAACGCAGGAAAGAATTCCACAAAGAAAAGCCAGGCTCATCTACCACTGTGTCATATAAAAACAAGATTGAATCCAATCTGATATGAATAAGTGCAGGAATAACAATTAGGTCAGGGCTGAGGTGGATGCTGTGATGAGGTCAGTGGGGCAGTAAAGGTCCAGTTAGTGTGAGGTTCCTTGAATCTGAGGGAACTGCAGCACTTTTTATGCAGCTGCCCCTTCCCTCTGCACCTGACTTCTCTTGGGTTCTGTTCATTGCTCTTCCCTCTCATTGGCAAGAAGTGGTCTTTTAAAATTATTCTTATATTTATTGCAATGATTTCAGGAGGTTTTCATTTTCTCCCAAATCAGACATTCTTTTTATGTCGTGATCCAGCATGCCTGCACACAAACACAGCAATGCACACACACCACGCACATGCACACATACATGGGATTGACAGAACCACAATACGATTAAGTATGGCACTCTAGATACGGGGCACTCTCATATTTTCTCTTATGACTTTTTGATTCTATTCTAGTTAATTCACACAGTCAATAATCTGCCGCCCTTCTGCATCCCAATGAGAATATAGAAAACAGTCCTCTGGCATGCTCCTCCACAGCTATATCAGTGTTGCTCATTCTGTTCCTCTCTCATCATCAACAATTTCTGTGACCACGTTCTTTCATCTCATGGAATGATTATTTATTCAGCTTCCATTTACAACTCAGCTAAATCTGGTGGGAGGGTAGTGATTTAACATGCTACATACCTCACTGCACTCTCACAATGTAGCAGGAGAAAAGACCAAAGCAGAGAAAGAAATACAAATTATGTTGTAGTTGACATCCTAATATGTAAGTAACTTGATGAGAAAGTATCTTTTCCTAGCCAATGTTCAGAAAAAGGAAAGGCTCGCATGAAGTGGAGGATACAGGCAATCTGAAAGAGAACTTGGTGTTTGGAGGATGGAGAGGATTTGAAAAGTTTCAAAACATTTTGTGGGGAGACCCCAAGCAGAGGGAAGCATGAGTGTAAAGGCTCTGAGCTTTGTAGCTGAGGTGACAGGATTAAGCTGAGAGTTAAGTTCCATGTTTGGGAAGTTAGTGTGAGCACAGGTAGGGGCTCTATGTGGGTGGAAATAGGTAAAAGGTCACAAGACATGAGCCTTGTGTTTAAAGCTACAAGATTTGACTTCTCTCTTCATTGAGGAATCCACTGGGATGGAGTTTAATTCAGGAGTCTTCTGAATAGTTTCCAATATAGAGATCTTCCTTGGGTCAATTTGATTTCTGTCTAAAGGTTTCCTAGCCCTTAGAAGGTGGAAAGGGTGACAATAAGATGCAACTGTGCAATTGAGATCCAAAGAGGTGGAGAAGTAATGGAGACATAAGGTGCAGAAAAGAATAATCTGTCTCATCTCATCACAGTAGTAATCATTTACCAACTTGAAATAAATAATTAACTTTGCTAAGAATGTTTCATAAATTGTTCCAAATCTGATATCATTATAAGTTGATACCACTGTCTACACTATTTGGCTGGGAATATTAGCATCTGGCTGTCTCTCATTCAAAGAAATAAGAATTGGTAGTTCTTAGTATCGGCAACCGAGATTTTGAATTTCCAAGGCTTAGCACTTAATATTTATTTGCTAAAGTCTCATTTCAGCTCTAAAAACCCCTTCTTTTTCTCTATACATTTGTAAATTGTAGGTTTATTCTTTTCAAATTTTCTAATAAGGTGTTTGATCTGTGAGACATCTTGACACATAAAGAAATTTCTGTTTTCTGTTTTTTGAATAAATAGTTTTTGCTACCTTTTTGATAATTTGGGACATAAGGCAAAAAAAGCTGTGGTTGGCATGTTACCAATGAGGATATTTTCTCCTCATCACACTCTCTCAGGGACAGCCAGAGATTATTAGATCTGTCTCTCTGTCTGTCTCTGTCTCTGTCTCTCTGTCTCCTCCTCTCTTTATCTTTCATTATTTAATCTTTTCTTATTTAACTAATTTTAATATAAGGACAGAAAATAATTATATAAAAATAAGTCCCAGTTTTACATGTCAGTTTTGGGGGAAGGTGGCTTCTCAATGGACTTATGGAACTCTGGAACTGTAGGGGATAACCTGATATTATCATGCCTTGTATTCTTTCTTTTTCTCATCATTGTGTCTGGGGGTGAGTATAAGCCAGTATTAACATGATCCAGGAGGTGAGTGTGAGTGTGCCAGCTGAGCATTTCTTCACTTCTCAGGGCAGAATTTAAACTAGCTCTTACACTCTGAAATGTGACTTTGAAATACAGATTCAGAATGTAAATCAGGAGACAAATAAAGAAGACATCACTTCTCACTGGACTTCTTCCAAAGAAAACGAAGTTTAAGGAGACAATATGTGATTGTGTGATCCCTGGGTCTTGAAGTTTCATCTCTGTAGCAGACAGGGCGTGTCATTCCTACGACATTCTCTGACAGCATCCTTATCATCTTCTTTCACCACTCCCCTTACCACATGGCACCATGCAGGCATGTTTACGCAGGGCAAGTGCCAAACTCAGGACCTTTCTTTTAGCTCTTTCCCACACAGGCTAAACACTTTAAAGCTTTCTGTCTTTTCTGTGTATTAACCCTTTGACGTCTCTGTTCAAATATCACCATATTTTCAAGTCTTTCTCAACTCCGGTAAAATAACACAGATGTCTACAAATCATGTATGCCTACTTTCTTTTCTTCAACACATGCTCCATCTAACATCATGTAGTAATTTTCACTTCATATATTCCATCTCCATCTTTGGATTACAGAAACTTCTGTTTTCAAGACCCTTAACTTCTTGTCTAGAAAATGGCCAGGACTCAGCATTTATTCCTCAATGTGTAAAAAAATTTCTTATTAAACTGATATAAAAATGAGTTATTGGGAAATTGCTAAGAAGGATGGCAGGAATTTGTAATTAGAGATGTCATACGATTCCACGTAAAGGGATCAAATCTCCAACAAAACCATATATATGCCATATAGTACATTTTATGGATTAAAATATAAATTAGTATTTCACACATTAGTAATACTCCATGTGTAAAAAGTAATCATATTATTTTTAAGTTTGTCTTTAGTCATCACGTCCACCACATGGGAATCCAGAGAATGGTACAGAAATTTTAGAATTTTTCTTCTGGGACTTTCAGAGGAACCAGAACTGCAGCCCCTCATATTTGGCTTCTTTCTCTCCATGTACCTGATTACACGTGTTTGGAAACCTGCTCATCATTCTGGCTGTCAGCTCAGACTCCCACCTCCACACTTGGGCTGTGTACTTCTTCCTCTGCAACCTGTCCTTGGTGGACATCTGCTTTCAACCTCAAACCACTATCCTAAAGATGCTGGTGAACATCCAAACACAGAGCCAAACCATAACCTCATAAAGGCCACTGCATGCTACAGATGTATTTTCTTATTCTCTTTGCAGCGTTGGACGACTTTAGTTTTGACTGCTGACATTTACTGACCGCTTTGTAGGCCATCTGTCACCTCTGCATTACACAGTCATCATGAAACCCCGGCTCTGTGGACTACGTTTCTGGGTGTCTGTGGTAGATCCATGAGTGCCCTGTATTCCCTTGTTACAAAAGCTAATAGCATTCTGCGGCTATCTTTCTGTATACAGTCTTGAAAATCCCACATTTTATCTGTGAACTCAATCAGATGGTTCAACTTGTCTGTTCTGACACTTTTCTTAACAACCTGGTAATATAATCTGTCAGCAGTGCTGCTGGGTGGTGGTCCTTTTGCTGGCATCCTTTACTCTTACTCTAAGATTGTTTCTTGTCATACGTGAAATCCCATCAGCTCAAGGAAGTTTAAAGTATTTTCTACCTGGGTGTGTCTCACCCTCTCTGTTGTCCTCTTATTTTATTAGTACAAGTCTAGGAGTGTACCTCAGCTCTGCTGCTACACAAGAGAGCTTGGTATCTGTAGTGTGCAATAGCGTGGGTGATGGCTAACGCCATGGCTAACACCATGCTGAACCTTCATTCCATGAGTCTTGTAAACAGAAGACATAAAGGGGGCTTTGAAAGTATGCTGTGGGATGGCAACTGTAAAAGAGACCCAACTATTTTGAGGCTGAACGCCTTTTCTGTGTATTTGGAGGTCTGTATTTTAGAACCTAAAAATAGTGTGTATGCATCAGAATATGCCTTCTTTATTTATTTTCTGGGATTTTCCATTCTATCTTTCAACTTCACTATACAATGTCAAATAACTGTTTATTATGCTTTCTGCTCTGTTATATAGATATTTTCTCTCTTTGTCTATTTTCCCCAGTCTCACAATTTCCCAGATTTAAGCTAAGAATATTTGGAAAATCCCATTTATTGTTTGAAGACATATGGATTCTAAGACCCTAATTTCTTCTGCCCTGTGCCTTTTGCTGTTGGAACATGACCTTGGAGTCAATGTCTGTTCTTTCTACCCTCTTTGTTCCTGCTGTCTCTCTGTGCTGACATGACCCCACTGTAATGGATGCCTTTGCCTCATAGAAGAGCCAGATGGCCGCACAGAGGAAAGCGGTGGCAGAAGGCAGCAGAGGTGAGCTCTAGGACCACTTCAGCACCAAACACTGATTTTTCTGCATCTTTTAGGAGGGCAAGGTCAGCCCAAAAGAATTCCCATCATATGTATCATCCCAGATATGAATCAGGCTTTATTGAAGAAGTGATGTATGGTTACACTTTTTTTTTAGGGATGGTGGCAGCCAGATTGAAAATGAACTATTAATTTTGTTAAGCTCTGGGCACAATTTGAACCTCCTGTGAATGACGTTAAACAAGGTGCAATTTTAGGGTAATTTCTCAGTGGCAACCTACTGGACCAAGATGATAGTGCCAATGGAAAGAGGTCATCAAACCTGACTGAATCTGGGGACAAGCTGGCCTCAATCCACGATTGCCAAATGATTTGGGAGATATGGATTATAAATAAGTATTCAGCCTGGTAGATCCTCCAGGGATCAAACTGAATTTTACAAGTAAAGCTTTGCTGCAAGTCTTGTAAATTCTTCTGTTTCTGGATCTCCACATCCCTTTTTCCTGAAGGGATGCTGCACTCCAACCCTGAGTCTATGCCTGGGAGTTCACATGAGGAAGCTTGATGCCATCATAACCCAGCTTTTAAGAAACTGGAAAACCCATATACGACCTCCAAAAGCTGACAGGGAAGGTCACATCTCTTCCAAACATGACAGTAACTCAAGAAGGGAACATGTCAATATGTGTTTAGAGTGTTCGGTATGCAAAGAAGATTACACAGTGAAGAGAAGGTTGGCAGTTACTCTGCAGCCACATCTTTCACAGCAGTTGTATTGTGCCACAGTTAGAACTGCATGATACATGTTCTTTCTGTAGGAAGAGTTTAGATGGTGAGCATTTGCAAACCCAGGGCTCTGAGGCCTCTGCAAGCAACAGATTTAGAGTGCCCACCAGCTACAGGACTGATGAACTTTCTGAAGCTAAAGACCATGTCTGAGCCAGGCTGTGGTACTCTTCTTACCAGAGTTGTAAATTGTATCAAAACAAGAAAAATGGTAGGTGGATTTAGGAAACATATAAGAAACTGCAACCCATAATATTAATGCAGTGTTTTTCTTCTCTAAATTTAAAGTTAGCATCTGTAGATGGAATTATGCCTACAACAAAATATATCTGATTCCTAAATTCAAAGTGATAATTTTATAACTGTGAAACTTAATTTTGTCCATTTATCCCCAGTCAGAATAGAATCAGTTCCTTAAAACCCAGCTAGGGTCCTGCTATCTGTCAAGTTACTCTGTAATGGATGCTTTCACATGCTTGTCCATTCTCCATCCTATCAGTGCATTTTATGGTAAATACAGGGAGACCAGAGCCTTAAAAAAATAAAACATTAAAAATAATTTTTCTGATATGGTCATATTATCTTTAGAATTCTCTTTTCTGTTACTAAAGAGTCTTCATGAGTTGTATAACTCACATATTGCAAACTACACTTGTTGACTCAGTTCATTTACATGATGTTTTGCACAGAAAAAGTGAAATAGTTCTCCCTTTGGGTCTCTTATATTCTATTTCACTCCTTAACTGCTCTTAATGATAATGCAGACTTTATCATTCTGCTGGTTTTAACTGGACTTCTGCTTTTATTCTCTTATTGAGTTCGGTGTCCACAAGTCCCCCATAGTACCTAGGAAAAAATTAATTATCAAATATATATCTCTAGGTAGAGTCACAGATTTTATAGATTCACCTGATATGCTCTTTAGAAAAAATTGACCTTATATACATGGAAGCATTACTCACTGGATTAATATGTAAAATTTCTTTTTCATGCTGTAATCAACTCCTGAAATATAGAAGATGGATTCCAAGTGTGAGGGTTTGTTTTCATTGAGGTGAAAAATGGTTGGTGTATTTACATTTTATTACTAAAACACTTTTCTGTTTGTCCTCCAAAATTTTAGTGCTGCCTACAAGTATGACTCCTCTACAGTCTTAACAAAGTATCTCCACTTTTCTTATTTTGTCATAATGACTAACTAGATATTGAAGGAACAACGTTACTATCATCGCTTTCATAACTCCTCATATGCAGGAAATTCTTCCATCTTTATGATCAGAGCATAACTCACAAGAGAACTTGGATTGCTGCCTTATCTTAGGATTTCCTCAGAGTTTCTGCTAAAATGTCTGTTCTTCCAACTTCTCCTGGCTATGTAAAAGTGACCCTTAATAGAGTCAGTTGTTAATTCAGTTATCCAAAATAAACTTGAATAAGAGAATGAGTGTCAAGGCTATGTTCAAATTTCAGAACATATGTCCATAATTAAAAAACAGCCAGTAATTATTAGTATCCTCATCCAATTCTTTTTATTATATTGGTAGCTAATGCTGCATAACAAACTGACCTAAATAATACAGTTTATATTAAATGAGATTATATGATTGTAGTTGTTCTGATCTCTGCTCAGATACTCATGGGTCTACATCTGCTGGGAGTCTCTACATTGTGTATCTCCAGCTCATCTATGATGTTGTGTGACGCTGTAATGCACTCCTGTCTTGAACTAATTTATGACAGTTTATTTATATATGTAGCATAATCTTCTAGTTTACAAAAAATGACTTTACCAAAAGTAATTTTTTACAAATTAATGTCTCTGTTTTATATCCATGTAAAACACTTAGCTTTCTAACCAATGATATTATTCCTTCTTCATTAAAAGTATGTTTCAAGCTACCTGTGCTCTACATGTTACCTTGAGCCAGGAATCATTAGATTTTTTTCCTGTTTGTTATTTGATTGGAGTGTAATTACATGCAATATATAGCACATATTTAAAATGTACGAGTTCTTGATCAAAGGGACTTAGCAAATTCAGAGTATATATTGAATAGTTCTATTTACACATCATTCAAGAAACTGCATGAAAGCTTTAATTGTGTTATTACATATCTGTGATAAATGGAATCTCTCTGAGCCTGTTTCCTTGTTTATGATGGTAAAGCTGAATAATAATATTTCCCATAAATATGGTGCAGACCACATGAAATCTGTGGAAAAACTGGTTAAGGCCAAGAATTCTCTCAATGGCTTGTAGTCTGCTTATGTATATGTATATTATATATAATTATTTAATAAATAAATTCACTCACTTGCACATATGTATATATACACAGACTCAATGTAACACCATCTTTTATGTTGAAATAAATATGAGAGAATCTTGGAGAGGATAAAATGAAATTAATGTTCGGTTCAATTAACATAAAATTTTTAAAAATATAATGTCATAAACCAAAACAGTTCTTGTAGAATGCTTATATTTAATTTTTAACATGGAAATATTGCCTATCTTACTGTCCAAAGGCCTCAAATTCAGAACTATTTTACATTTATGCAATGGGAAATTCTCTGTACCAGCTAATGGGGCAAAATCTCCAATTTAAGTTTAGATTTTCTTCTACTTTGTGTTTCAAGACAAAACGTCCTAACTCATATTAAGCGAGATGAATGAATTGAGATGCTTAATGTCACTTTCCTGCAAAACATCACATTAACATGTCTAAATGAGAAAATAATTATTTGTCTAAAGTTCTGGGGTCAGTAGTCTGGGGCTGTAATCAAGGTCTATAGGACCTGTTCTTTCTGGATGTTCCAGGAGAGAATTTCTTTCCTCTCTTATTCCAGATTCTCATTGCCACAATCATTCCAGCCCTTTCTCCAACTTCAAGACCAACAGTGTTGCATCTTCCAATTTCCCTCTGATTCCAACTTTTCTTCCTTCCTGTTGTACATTCTATGACCATGGTGATGATATTAATCTCATGTGAATAACAGCCGATCTTTTTTATTTTTAGGTTTATTTTTGTAATATTGGTAAACAAAATCCAGTAAATTTCAGGTGTACAGTTTAATATATATATAGCATGTGTGTGTTCATTGTCCATGGTTAAATTTCTTTCTGTCACCACATACTTGACCCCTTTTACCCTCTCTATCTTTCTCCTCCCCCCATCCTCTGGTAATCACCAGTCTATTCTTCATGTCTATGATTTAAATAATGAATTATTATTCTATATTAATGTCTCAAAGCCTCAAATTCAGACCCACATTTACATTTATGCAATGGGAAATTCTCTGTATCAGCTAATGGGGCAAAATCTCCATTTCAACTTTAGTTTTTTTTTTCTATTAAATGTGGGTTTCAACACAAAATGTCCTCACCCAAGGATAGCAAAATGATTGACTTGAGACCCTTAAAGTCACTTTTCTCCAAAATCAGTTATTGGATAAAAGTCTGTACGATATTGTTATTGCTACTGAAAGCAAACATCACACTGATGGGTTTAAAAGAGACAAATTTTGGGAAGTCAGAAGTCTGAAGAGACAATGGACGAAAATCAAGTTGTCTGTCAGGCATATTTCTTTTGAGGCTCCAGGAGAGAATTTTTCTCTCCACTTTAGCTTTCCATGGCAACAAGCATTCTTTGGCTCATGGTCCTTTTTCCAATGTCAAAGCCAACCCTTTAGCATCTTCCAACCTTCATCAGATTCCAACTTTTCTTCCTTCCTCTTCCACATTCTAGGATGATGAAATTAGTTCCACCTGAAAAATCAGGGACCAATGATATCATAAAAGCAGCTTATTATCCAACCTATTTCATCAGCTATCTTAACCCTTTCTTGTAATGACAAATAACATATTACAAATCTCTGGAAATTATGATGTCATTATCATTTGGAAGCTCTTATTCCGCTTACTATATTTTTTTAATCAATAATAAATGGTGTCACTCAAGAGTCTTTATATAAAAGAATCAAAATAGGTATTTTCAGAAGTATATCATATAATTTTATTTATGAATCCTTATAAAAAATAACTGAACACTCGATGTGTAACAGCCTCTGGAATGAATGCAGGTGTCATCTTAGATGCACACTTTGGTGGCACTGGGATGATGGTGGATGACAGAGGATTCCACAAGTGTGACAGAGCTGTGTTCTTGAAGCAGTCCTCCTCCCAGGGCTCCACACAAAAACAGAGAGGCCATCAATCTATGCTGCGTTTTTCTTTTGAACATACCTCTAATCTATCACTCTCGCTCCAAATGACCACAGTAAAAATTTTACACTCTTTTAGCTGTTTAACTATGTCCTTCCTATGTTCCACTCTGGGAAACAACTGGCAAGCTGCTATTTTTGGAGAATCAAATTATTCCACAACTCTTCACATTCTCCTTATTGCAAATCTATAGCACATAATTTACAAATGTTTGTTGTCAAAGAAGTATGAAATGTCTTTTTGATTCAGGTAGAATTTAATTTATTTTCCATGATTGATTCACTTTTAAATTCTCTTAGGTGGACCATATAAGTTCATTTATTGCTTTGAGAATTTAAATAAAAATTTTCCGGCTGTGCTGAGACATAATTCACATAATTTTGTGTAATTTAAAGTTCACATGGTAATTTGTTACATGTATATAGTAAAATTATTACTATGACAAGATTAGTTAACACATCTAAAACTTCATATAATTACTTCTTTGTGGTGAAAACATTTGAAATATACTTTCTAAGCAATTTTCAAGTATCTAATTCAGCGTTATTGAATATAGTCACCTTGCTGTGATTTGATCCCCAGAACTTAAATAATTTAAAACCAAATTTTGTACTCTTTGATTAATATCTCCATATTTCCCTCATACCTTGTCCAACACTTAGTGTTCATTTCTATAAGTTTGGCTTTATTGATGCCACAGACGAGATCATGAAGTTTTTCTTTCTCTGACCTATTTCAGTTATTATAATGCCCTATAAAATCCATCCAATTTGTTATAATGACATAATTTTATTCTTATCACTGAATATTTCATTATATATTAAATATACATGTTTAACTTTATTCATTGGTGGAAGCTTAGGTGGTTTCCATGTCTTTGCTCTTGTGACTAATGCTTCAATAAACATGGAGTGGATGCAGAAACATTTTTGCAATAGTGATTTTATTTTCTTCAACTGTATACCCAGAAGTGAGATTGCTAGAATATATGGTAGCTCAATTTCTTTTTTTTTCTTTTTTACATTGGTTAAAAAATTTTATATGTTCCTATATTCTTAGGTTAGTTTGTACCTCTTTCTTTTTGGGAGATATGAATCAGAAAAAAAACAAATACAGCAAAATGTATTTGCCTCAAGACTTGTCCAGGGCTGTCTGTCAAGCATTCGACTGATTAAAAGCTGACTTCAAATTCTTAATAGAAAACCTTAGATTTCTGATCTTGAGTTTTCTTTCTAAAGAGGGCACATAAGCATTTTGTGAACATTCATTTGTTCATTAAATAGCACTTATTAAACACCTATTATATGCCTGATGCTGTGCTTTGCCTTGAGGAGAGAGAAGGTACTGAGTCAGGCCCAAGTCCTGCCCTGTTGGACTGGCCAAGCCTCCAAAAGCAATAGCACAACCAGTGTGAATTTCAGCTAAGTGAATGATTGGATACTCAATAGTTTCTGGACCCTGAGCCTGATTATTGGGATCCAGATCCAAGTTCTCCTACTTACTATCTGTGTGAATTTGCATACCAGTTGTGTGACTTAAGGAGGTTGTCTGAACTTCTCTGTGCCTTAGCTGTTCCCATTGGCAAAGATGGGAGCATAATTGCATCAACATTGTAAAGTTGCTATGAGGATTTCATTTAATCTGCATAAAGCCTGTAGAACAGTGCCTGGCAAGAGCCAGTGTTTTTTGAGAGTCAGCTGTTATTATTAGCGCCTGGGCATGCTGGAAGAGAAAGGCTAATGGAATGGAGGTTGGTGTGGAGCCCTCTGATTCAGTGAGGGTCACTTCTTAGTGCGGACCATTATTTTCCTTATATTACAGATATGGAAACTGAGGTTGAAAGATTCCAGGTATACTATAAGGATTAATGAACAGATCTGGGTTGTCCAAATCCTGCACATTCTAAAGAAAAATCTGGCTCTTGTCTGGCTCCTGAGAGATAGCTTCTAAGCCTTTTCAATGTCCTGCCTGATAAGAGTTTCTTTGTTTATCTGAAGAACTTGAGTCACTATGAATAGATAGTCTATGCTTACAATGTGTTTTATGGTGGGACCTTGGGCCACACAGGATCAGCATAACCTCTGGAGGAGAGGGAGATTAATGTCAGCCATGCAGACAGGCTGTCATGTCTATGTGACTGAACCCCAAGAAACCACTGGACACCAAGGCTCAGGCGAGCCTCCCTAGTTGGCAATATGCCATGCACGTTGTCACACATCATCGCTGGGAGAATGAATGAAGCAGTTGTCGATATAACTGCTCTGGAGAAAACAACTGCAAGCTCACTCCTGGTCTCTCCCGGACTCTGTCCCAAGTACTTCTTCCCTTTGTTTATTGTCATCTGCACTGTTTCACTGTAATAAACTCTAGCATGAATGTAACACCTTTGCTAAGTTCTGTGAGTCCTCATTGAACCTGAGGTTGGTCTTAGGGAGCCTGAATATACCAGGGGAGTGATTGTCCAAGGTCATGGAGCTAATAAGTGGTGGAGCTTGGATGCACATACAGGTCATTAAGAATAGTAAAGTACGGGAAAGAGTGGAGGGAGATGTGGCTGACACTTAAGGTGTGTGGTGACATTTGATGAAAGTAGAAGATACATCAATGAATGAATATATCTACCTAATATTTACTGAGCAAATGTGATGTGCCACTATGACATCTTAGAGTAGGAAGACACAGCATGGAAACAAAAGATAAAGAGATACATACAAGCTGATTTCAGGTATGTAACATGCTGAAGAAAAGAATACCACACAGGAAGCCATTACTCATGCCAGCCACAGTTCTGAGGCATTATCTCTTTCCATCCTCATAGAAACCTTGTATAACACATACCATTCTTATTAGGTGAAAGCACAGAGGGGCTCAGTTTTTGGCCATGGTCACACAGGTAGTAAGTAACAGACCTGGGATTTGAACTCAAGAGGCCTGGGCCCAGGTTCCATGCTCCTAACAGCTATACCCAGTGGCCTTTACAGAAGTGACCACACAGGCCTGATGCAAAGGCTTCTGGCTCGAAAGACACAGGATGGTGATGCACAGGTAGAGACAGAGCAGTCATGGAGGAGCAGAGTTGAGGACCTGAATGAGTCCAGGTGGCATCTCAGACACACAAATTGGTGGCACTAGGATGATGGTGGATGATGGCGGATTCCATAAGTGGAAACTTTAGTGACCACACCATTTAACACTTTCTAGCCACACATTTTTTTATACAAGGGTACACATCCTTCTTAACATGTGGTCAGAACAATCTTATTTTGTAGAAATATTGGAGGGAATAGAATAAAATTAATAGCTCAATAGCTAAAATGTTTATGATAGTTCTATTCCAATTTACATTTCCACCAACAGCATGCAAGTGCTCCCTTTCCAACACATCCTCACCATTTTGATAATAGAATTCCTAATGGTAGAATTCCTGATAGACACAAACACACTAAATTTATAGTCTCATACATTTCCACAAGTATATCTAAACATACATACTAAAAAACTAAAAATCAAACAGTCATTTTGTAGAAAAAAATACAACCACCATTTTTTTTTAAAGAATGTGGTCAAACACAGGAATGCAAACACTCCAATCCCACCATATAATAATCAAGAGCTCTCACAGGCAATCTGTGATCAAGAAAGTAAATGACAAAGAAATGCACATATATAGACAGCCTCACAAGTAACAAAATATTTGCAACGTAGAGCTCATTAGCTTTACTTGCCATATAGTAAATATAGTACATAAACCTTTGTCATATAGTAAATAAACTTTTTAATGTGAAATCTAGGGTGAGGAAAGATACTGTGAGATGTTTGTCTGATGAAATACTGTGGCAAAGATATAAGGGCAAACATTCCTTGGTCTGGAAATTTGTCATTGACATGGAAACAGTCAGATATGCTACATCTTAAAACTAAAAAAAAAAAAAAAAATGCTCTCACTTCTCTTTCTATACATCCACGGCTAACACTCAATTTTTCTACACTTGTTAATTAAGAAGGCCTTGGACAATTTTTACTGGAAGCACTTTGTGCCTCTCATTCTTCCCCCTAATTGCCATTGTTATCATTTAATTGGCAACACTGATCTTTGCACTACTGTAATCAATGTTTACTTCTCTTGTCTGCACCATAAACACACTGATTCATAAATCAAGCCAGCAAACAACCACGGTGAGATTGCTGGATCATATTGTATTTCTATTTCCATTGACATTTCCACCAATGATGTACAAGTGTTCCCTTTACTCCACATCCTCACCAGCATTTGTTAGTTTGTCATTTTGATAATAGTATTCCCAATAAATAGAATTCCTGATGGGCTGGACCACAAAAAATTTATATAGATATGTATATATATGTATATGTATATTATAAATATTTGTGTATATTTATTTATACATCTCCAGAAATATATCTATACAAACATGAAAAAGCTAAATGGAAAAGAGTCATTTGGTAAAAAAAATAAATAAAATCAACCAACCTTCAATTCATTTTTGAAATAATGTGATCAGAGACAGGAAAGTAAACACTCCAACCCCACCATAGGAGAGCAAAGGGCTCCAACAGACAATTTCCCATTAGGAAAGTAAATTGCTAATACATACATATATATCCAGCTTCAAAGGTGATGAAATAATTGCAAAGTAAGCTGATTGGTGTTTCCCTTTTCACATATTAAATTTTTTTACAGAATTTATTCTTTGAATTTTCTAATAAAAATAGTACTGCTGTTTAATTTTACAATCATACCCTCTTGTAAATTTTTTTCATAATACAGTTTGAAGATTTTATTTTATACTATTTCTAATGGCTCATATATCTATTTTTTCTCTTTTCTTTTTTAAATAATATCTTTTTCAGTTGACATACAGTATTATATTATTTTTTAGGTGTACAACATAGTAATTACACATTTTTATAACTTTCAAAGTGCTCACCCCAGTAAGTCGAGTACCCATCTGACACCATACATAGTTGTTACAATATTATTGACTATATTCCTTAGGCTGTACTTTCTAACCAAGTGATTGTTTTTATAACTGGAAAATTGAACATCTTAATCTTTTCCCCTTTTACACTCCCCAAATCCAACCTCCCTCCCATCTGGCAAATGTCAAAATGTTTTATGTATCTACAAGTATGTTTCCATTTTGTATTTTAATTTATTTTGTTCTTTAGATTCCATATAAGTGAAATCATGAGGCATTTGTCTTTCTTTGTCTGACTTGTTCCAGGTAGCACAATACCCTCTACATCCACCCATGTTTTTCTGATAAGAAGATTTTATTCTTTTTATAACTAAGTAATGATCCACTGTATATATGTATCACCTCTTCTCTATTCATTCATCTATTGATGGACCCCCATGTTGCCTCTATATTTTGGCTATTGAAAATAATGCTGCAATAAGCATATGAATTCACATATCACCTCAAGTAGCATTTTGAATTTATTTGGAATAATACCCAGAAGTAGGGATTACTAGGTATTTCTTTGTCTCTTTTTTAAAAGTCTATTTTGTCTGATTTAAGTATTGTTATCCCACTTTTTTTTTTCATTTTTATTTTCACTTAATATTTTTTTCCATCCCTGTATTTTTAGTCAGTGGGCGTCTTTTGATCTGAGTGGGTCTCTTGTAGGCAGCATATGTATGGATCTTGTTTTCTTTTCCAATCAGCCACGTTACATCAAATTTTAGTTTTTTTATTAAATTAATTGTAATAGGGTAACATTGGTTAATACAATTATATGATGTTCAGCTGTACATTATAATATAACATCTGTATATTCTATTGTGTTTAACTATCAAGTCCAGTTTCCTTTAGCTACCATATATTTGATCCCTTTACCCACTTCACCCTCCCCCTGGTCTCTATTTTTGACCCCTTACTCCATCTACATCTCCCCTCCTCCCCCACCCCCTACCCTGGTAACCATCAGCCTATAGTCCATGTCCATAATATCTGTTTGTTTGTCTTGTTCCTTTGTTGCATTTAGGTTTATATCCCACATATAAGTGATATCATGTGATTTTCAACTTTTTCAGTCTGCTTTATTTTGCTTAGCATGATTATCTCGAGTTTCATCAATGTTGTCACAAATGGCAGTATTTCATTTCTTTTGATGGCTGAGTAATATTCCATTATATATATGTACCACAGCTTCTTTAGCCAATCATCTACTGTAGGACTTTATGGTTAGTTCCATGTCCAGGCCACTGTGAATAATGCTGCTATACACATTGGTGTGCAACATATCTTTACAGATATGATTATTTAAGTATTTGGGGTAAATACTAAGTAGAAGAATTGCTGGATCATGTGGTAGATTTATTTCTGGTTTTATGAGGAACCTCCTTACTATTTTCCATAGTGGCTGTACAGATATGTAGAGTATGAGGGTTCCTTTTTCTCCACACTCTCTCCAGCATCTGTTATTGCTTGTCCTGTTGATGGTAGCCATTCTAACAGGTGTGAGATGGTATCTTATTGTGGTTTTATTTGCATTTCCCTAATAGCTAACGATGTTGAGCATCTTTTCATATATTTTTGGACATTTGTATGTCCTCTAGGGAGAAGTGTCTGTTCAAATCCTCTGCCCATTTTTGATTGAATGTTTTTGTTGTTGTTGTTGTTATTGTTGTTCTTGTTCTTGTTGAGTCATTTGAATTTTTTGTATATTTTAGATACTAGGCCCTTATCAGATATGTTGCTTGCAAATATATATTTCCATTCGGATGGTTGTTTCTTTACCTGGTTGACAGTTTCTTTTGCTGAACAGAAGCTTTTTAGTTTGATGTAGTCCTATGCATTCATTTTAGCTTTTACTTCCATTGCCTTTGAGGTCAAATTCACAAAATCCTCTTTAAGTCTAAGGTCCTTGAGTTTAGTTCCTGTGTTTTCTTCTATGCATTTTATTGTTTCAGGTCTTATATTCAGGTCTTTAATATATTTTGAGTTAATTTTGGTGTGTAGTGATAAACACAGTCGAATTTCATTTTTTTGAACGTGGCTTTCCAGTTTCCCCAGGACCATTTATTGAAGAGGCCTCCTTTCTCCACTGTATGTTTCTGGCTTATTTTGTCCATAATTATTTGCCCATGTAAATATGGGTTTACTTCTGGACTCAATGCTGTTCCACTGGTTCATGTGTCTGTTTTGCTGCTAATACCATCTTATTTTGTTTACTGTCACTTTGTAATATGATTTGAAGTTGGGCAGAGTGATGCCTCAAGCCTTGTTCTTTTTTCTCAAGATTGCTTAGGCAATTCGGGATCTTTCATGCTTCCATACAAATCTGGTGGTTTTTTGTTCTATTTCTGTAAAAAATGATAAGATTTTGATGGAGATTGCATTAAATCTGTATAATGCTTTAGGTAATATGGTCATTTTAACTATGCTGATTCTTCCAAGGACACAGAATATCTTTCCATTTTTTGCATATTTTTTGATTTCTTTTAATAGGGTCTTGTAGTTTTCATTACATAAGTTCTTCACAAGTTTCATTAAATTTATTCCTAGGTATTTTATTCTTTATGTTGCAATAGCAAAAGGAATTATTTTTTCCACTACTTTTTGACACTTCATTATAAGAGTATGAACACTATGGATTTTTGAACATTGATTTTGTATCCAGAGACTTTACTGTATTTGCTTATTGTTTCTAGTAGTGTTCTATAGAGTTTTTAGGGTTTTCTATATAGAGAATCATGTCATCACCAAATAGTGACAGTCTGACCCTTTGTTTTCTATTTGGATTCCTCTTGTATTTTTCTCTTGCCTGATGGAACTTGCTAGGACCTCCAATGTTATACTGAATAACAGTGGTGATAGTGGACAGCCTTGCCTTGTTCTAGATCTTAAAAACAGGTTTTTAGCTTTTCACCATTAAGTATAATGTTGATTGAAGGTTTGTCATATATGGCTTTTATTATGTAAGGTACTTTCCTTCTATACTGATTCTGTTAAGTGTTTTGATCATAAATCGATGCTGTATCTTGTCAAAGGCTTTTTCTGCATCTACTGATTTAATCATATGATTCTTATTTTTTAATTTGTTTATGTGATGTATCACATTAATTGACTTTCCTATGTTGAATCATTCCTGTGGCCCGGGGATGAAGCCCCCTTGGTTGTCGTGTATAATCTTTTAAATATGTTGCTATATTTGGTTCCCTAGCATCTTACTTAGGATTTTTGCATCTGTGCTCATGAGAGAAATCGGTCTGTAGCTTTCTTTTTGGGGGGCTATTTTTTTTTTACCAGGTTTTGGTATCAGTGTAATATTGGCCCCATAAAATGAGTTGGGAAGTTCTACCTCTTCTTTGATTTTTTGGAAGAGTTTGAGGAGAATAAGTATTAAATCTTTGAATGTTTGGTAGAATTCACTGGTGAAGCCATCTGATGATCCTGGACTTTCAGTCTTTAGTGAGTTTTTGATGATTGTTTGAATTTCCATACTGTTGATCAGTCTCTTTAGATTTTTCAGTTCTTCTTGTTCAGTCTAGGGATGTTATATCTTTCTAAATACTGTTCCATGTCTTCTAGGATATTAAATTTGCTATTATGTACTTTTTCATAGTATTCTTGTATGGTCCTTTCTATTTCTTTGATGTCGGTTGTAATTTGCTCTCTTTCATCTCTGATTTTGTTTATTTGTGTCTTTTCCTTTTTTCTTTTGTGAGTTCAGCCAGGGATTTGACACTTTATTTACCTTCTCAAAGATCCAGCTCTTTGTTGTATTTATTTTTTCAATTATTTTTGTTTGTTTCTTTTCAATTTCATTTATTTCTGCTGCAATTTTAATTATTTCTACTGACGTTAGGCTTCATTAGTTCTTTCTTTTCTAGTTTTTTAAAATGAAGCATTAGGCTGTTTATTTGGGCTTGTTTTTGTTTTTGGAGATTGGCTTAATGATATGAACTTTCCTCTTATGACAGCTCTTGCTGTGTTCCAAAAGTTTTAATATGTTGTACTATCATTATCATTTGTTCCTATGTATCTTTTGATCTCTCTTTTTATTTCTTCTCTAACTCAGTTATTCTTCAGTAGCATGTTGTTTAATCTTCCCATATTTTTGATTCTTCCTGATATCTTTCTACTGTTGATCCCTGGTTTCAAAGCATTTTCATCAGAGAATATGGTTGGTATGATTTCAACCCTCTTATATTTCTTGAGGTCTTCTCTGTGTCCCAGTATGTGGTCAAATCTTGAGAATGTACCATGTGCACTAGACAAGAATGTATAAGCAGCTGTTTTGGGATGAAAGGATCGGTAAATGTCAATTATTCCTGTTGGTCTAATGTGTCATTTAAGGATGTTATTTCCTTATTACTTTTCTGTTTGGATGATCTGTCCATATTCAATAGTGGGGTATTTAGGTTCCCTAATACGATTGTGTTTTAGCTTGTTTCTCCTTTTAGTTCTGTTAGTAATTGCTTTATATATTTCGGGGCCCCTGATTGAGTGCATAGATATTAGTAAGTGTTATGTCCTCTTGGTGCATGATTCCCTTTATTGATATGAAATGTCCCTCAGTATCTTTCTTTACCTTTATTACTTTGATTGCCATTTGCTTGAAATTTCATTTTCTACCCTTTAACTTTGAGTCTATATTTATCTTTAGAGCTGAGATGTATCTCCTGGAGGCAGCATATGATTGGGTGTTTTTTTTAAATCGATTCTGCAACTCTGTACCTTTTTATTGGTGAGTTTAGTCCATTTATATTTAGGGTGATTCTTGAAATATGAGTTTTTTTTCTATAGCTATTTTATCTTTGCTTTATGGTAGCACAGTGTTCCATTGATTTCTTGTTCTTGTGTTTCTGTTTTCATTTTGGTTGGCCTTTGTGGTTTTCTCTCTGGTCCTTCTTGTTTTATGTCATACATAATGATTTTGAATCTTTGACATGTGGTTATCATTATGTGAGTGCCTTATCTTCATTCTTCTTTGCAAATTTGGATCTTTAAATCCTCCCCTTTTCAGTCATTGTATTTTCAATTTGTCCCTGTGTATGATGAACATTCATTACTATCTTAGATTGCAATTCTCTTGTTATTATTCAAGCCTATAAAGCTCGTTCTAAGTAAGGATTGCACTCCGCTGCTGCTATTTGCCTGATAATAACCTTGCTACTAATTATGTATTCTTATTGTCAGTTTGTTTTAGGTGAGCTGGCCCCTTTCAGCATTTCCTGAATGCAGGCCTCGTAGTGAAAAATTCCCTCAATTTTTGTATGTCTGGTAAGATCTTTCTTTTTCATATCTAAAAGAGAGCTTAGCTGGATTCATTATTCTAGGCTGGTATTTACTTTTACTTATCAATTGAATATTTGATTCCATTCCATTTGTAAGGTTTGGTCCGAGAACTCCAACGATAATCTAATAAGTTTTCCTTTATAGGTTATTGTCATTTTTTATCTGACTGCCCCGAAAATTCTCTTTGTCATTGATTTTTGATAATTTCAATACATTGTTTCTTGGTTGAGATAATTGAGTGTTCTGTTGACTTCTTGAATTTCAAGCTCTTGCTCATTCCTTAGATTTGGAAAATTTTCATCAACTATGTGTCTGAAAATGCTTTCTAGGCCCTGCTTCTTTTGCTTGCCTTCAGTAGTGCCCATTATTCTTATGTTTCCTCTCATAAACAGTGATTTTTTGTATTTCTGTATCATTCTTCTTTATTTTTTGGTTTCTCTCTTGTTCTTCTGATTTATTTCCAAATTTCTGTCTTTGATATCACAGATCCTTTCTTCTATATGGTTGTCTCTATTTCTCAAGACTGCTATTTTTTTTTTCAACTCTTGAATTGTTTTCTTTATCTTCAAATGTTCTATTTGGTTCTTTTTGAGGTTTTCCATCTCTTTACTCTGCTTATCTAGTTTTTTAAATTTGTAAAATTGTAGATTTGAGTTGTTTTGGATCTCTCTTTCTCTCTCTCTCTTTTTTTTTTGAGAGTTAACATCCTGTATTCTCTGTTATTTAAGTCACATATTTTTATGTCTGTAAGTGTATTTTCTGGAGATTTTTCTCTTTCTTTCTGAGATGCCTTGTCACATTGATTGTTCATGGTGTTTAATGGACTATTTCTCCACCTGAGCATTAATAGAAGTGTATTTTGCTAAGTTTCCAGAAAGAAGATTTATTATATAAAGGTTTCTCTTTGGCCTGCTGCAAAGATGGTGCTTTTCTTTTTGGTTTCCAGTAGGTGTCTGCCTCTTGGATCCCTGCTTTAGATGAAGTCTTAAAAATGCCTTTTAAAATTTACTTGTAGATATTTAATCATGCTCACTACCCTCAGTTTCAGTCTCTGTCAGTGTCAGTAATCATCTCAGTAGGGTTTGTTCTGATTCTCCTGGGGCTGTGCAGTGATTGGTCTTGGAGGGTAAGTGGGGAGGGGCCATTTTGGTTGGTGGTAGGGTGCTGCGGGACAGTCTTGAGCTTTTGTAACGGCAGTCAGCAAAATAAGCATTCTTTCCTCTGCCAGCCATTCTTGCTTTTTTGCTTTCTGCCCTGGTGACTGGGCCCTAAAGCCAGCCAGCCACAGGAAGCTCACAGCTATCCTTGGTAGGGAATTTCAGGAACTGGCCACCATACTGGCTACTCCTTCTCCCCACCCCTTTTTATGCAGGGAGATCTGGAGGCTGTGAGAGGCAGCTTTTATTACACCCAGTCCACTGCCTGGCACCTGGGGTTCTGACCTAAAGTAGCTCTTTTACTCAGACCCCATACTCAGACATGTTGGTGTGCAGTTTGGGTGTTTATTGTTGAGTTTTAGATGATGTTCAGCTTATTGTTTCAAGGGGAGAGATCTGAGGACTTCTTTCACTCTGCCATATTTCCCTCTTCTTCCACATTTAAGTTGTACTTCATCCAACTGCCACTTACATAGTAAAATCAATATGTTTTTGTAGTGTGTATATTTTCTGGTTGAGTTGAAGTTTGCCTTGCCACCAGACTGATGTCCTCACAATGGCAAAGAAATTGTTAGAAAATGTGTTTACCGTTTGGCATATACCTTCCGCATTTGCAGTGATCGAGCCACCAACTTAACTGAGCAAGTCATATGAGCCTTGACAAACAGACTTAAACATTCTTGGAATTATCACGGACCCTCACCTCAATTATCAGGCCTGGTCTATAGAACTAATGGAAAAACTGGATTCAGCCAGAACAAGTTTAATTACACAGGCCTGAATCAACTGATGAGATTATGACTTTTTTCGTTTGACTTTTTCGTCTTTTGCTTACCAGATCAAAGGAAACTTGTTTACCTATGACTTACAATTAAGTAAATTATATCTCTGTAAGTAGAATTAAAACATTTATTTTGTTTCTCCCTTCTTGATTCCCCCTAAATTGAGAAACTTTTAATGAGTGAATATTTTATTTTCATGGCAAATTGATTATTTGCGTAAGTTCAACAAGAACCTGTTTTTTTAATAACAGGATACAATTGGAAACAGGTTTTATTACAAATCCTTTGACTAGAATGTCATGATAGACATGCATAGACTCAGACATGACCAGAAAGCTTTGACAAGTTAAAGAGAATAATGGAAACCAATAAATGCCCCTTTGGGAAAACAGCCTGGTACCTTGTATACATGGTTCACAGCCAACTTTCTAGGTAAGGAACAAAGCCTGCTTCCTAGGTAGTACAAAGAAAAATCTCTTAGGGGAATGAGGAAGTAAATACAAAATCTCCTTACCCAAGGGAAGCAAAATGAATGAATGGAGACACTTAAGGTCAGTTTACTCCAAAATCATTTACTGGATAAATGTCTGTATAACATTGCTATTGCTGCTGCAACAAATCATTACACTACAAGTTTTAAAAAAAGAAATTAATTTGCCTATAGTTTTGGAGGTGAGACGCCTGATACAAGTCTCAATGGACTAAAATAAGATGTCTTCAGAGCTAGTTTCTTCTGGAGGCTCCAGGAGATAATCCATTTCCTCTTCTATTCCAGTTTTTCTTGGCCACAAACATTCCTTGGCTCACAGACCTTTCTCCATGTTCAAAGCCAGTAGTGTAGCATCTTCCATTCTCCCTCTAATTCCACTTGTTCCTCCTTCCTGTTCCACATTCTAAAACTACGGTGATGACATTAGCCTCACCTGCATAATCATGGCCAATATGTAAATCTTAAAGTTAACACATCAACAAAAGTATTCCAAAGGCTCCCTTGAATGCAGGGAGGAGAAAAGAGAATTCAATGTTAAATCAAACTACATTCAGATCCTGCAATGTGCTGCTCCAGACCTCAGGAGACCTACAGAACAAAGGAAGATTTCTGCTGAGATTACTAATAAACCATTTACCCACACTGTGAAGGAAAAACAGAGTCTTGAAGTCAGACCCTACACAAAATATATATTCTCCAAGCAAAGAACCCTAGGGAACCTATAGTTCAAACACAGGGATTGTTAGCAGGCTTTTCAACTACATACCCATGACTCTCTCTCTATGTATCCTTATCTTTCACACTATATGCCCACACCATCAAAGGAAAATAGGTAAACAATGTCTTTAAGCTGTAATTTATAGTAATTGAATGGTATATAAACTGAAATCCCTTGAAAACCCAGGGCCTTTGTCTTGACTTTGTCTGTCTTTTGTTTTGTCATTTTGCTCCAGCTCTTTTCTCTCTGTCTCTCTTTCTTTCTTAGCTTTCTCATTCTCTTCCTCTGAGAGGAGACCATGTCTCTGCCTGAGAAGCATTATTCTTTTCTTTTAAATAAACTTTCCTTTTGACTCTAACTCTGGCATGCACTTGAATTCTTTACGGCACTCGACAAGAACCCTCTCTTGGCACAGGACTTGAATTTCCATTTGGCGGATTTGCCCTGTCCTGCATCACCTTAATTTCCCTTACAAAAAATAACATACTCTAAGTTTTTAGGGATTAGGATGTGAACATTCTATGAAGGCCTTTATTCTGACTAATTCAAAGTCTTTTTAAAAGTGTATTATTTGTAAACACTCAAAGGCCATTGTATATATATATAATAAACTGAATTCATCACGGTCTCTGGAATGAGTAAACACAGTCATGTGCACTATGAAGACATTTTGATCAACGAGAAACCACATATAAACCAGAGGTCTCAAAGAATATTATGTTGCTGAAAAATTCTTATCAGTTAGTGACAATAGAGCCATGGTAGCAACCTAATGTACAGCATTAACAAAGACTTACCATTGCATTCCAATTGCCTACAGTATGCAATACAGTAACATGTTTATAATAGGTTTGTAGCCTATGAGCTGTATGGGAGCAGAATTGATCAACCCAAAATATGTCAATTTCACATAACATTATTTTAGGCAGGTTCATTTTAAGAAACAACAGACATGGAAGTACCTCTCAAAAACAAGTACAAGTTACATTTTGTTGGGGACATTTTATTTGTAAGGAAAACTTCCATTTGTAAGGGTGTCTCTCTGGCTGTACTAGAAAGCAGTGATATTATCACCAGAAAATTTTATCAATGGAGAAGAAATCTGAATATCAACCTTTCCTTTGATGTTTTACATCAAAGTCACACAGTTCTCTCCTTGTTGAAGAGGGAAATGGCAATTTTCTGAAGCTATCAGTGATTGTGTCCCCAAAAGTCAATGCATTGAAGACCCAAGGGATCTAGTCAAGTCAGAGTCCTCAGTCTAGACTTTTGTGAGAACTTTGAGAGATGAGACTTCTGACATGCAGGAGAGCCATGAAAAAGGAGTAACAAAATAGGATTTATTTAACTTCTAAACTGGTCTCTTGGGAACAAAGAATCAGCAGAAAAATTTTCCATTCAATGCAGACCAGTGTCCCACAGGGAAATCAGGGCTCAGAGGTTGGAGCAACAGTGGAAACAGTGTCTGATGAGCAGATAAAGGGAGTCGAAAATATCTCTCTCGTACAGTCCTTTGGTGTGTGCATCTTTGGGCTTAATAGGGCACAGCTGTTACTTTTGACTCCAAAGTTAGCTCAGAGAGAAATGCTTTACTCCTTCCTGCCGTCTTGTCTGGGGACCGAGCTTCAGTCTCCAGCATCAATCATCCAGGAAGGAATTCAGACTTCCACAGGTAGTCCTCTCTCAGAGACCCCACTCAGGTGAGTCAGACTGCTCAGCAGCTACTTCAGGAGAGGATCAGAGGGGACAGAATATGAGAACTTGTTTCTGAGGTCATATGAGAGCCTAAACAGCCTTGCCCAGAGCTGAGAGATGCCATGTTGTTTACTAGATACGCTGATTAATGTAAAAATAATTTGAATACTATTTAACAAGGAAAGTGTTACAAAGCAGAAAGAGTCCACCTGGCACCAGCAGAGCTAAACACTAAACGCCAGGAATTATAGTAGAAAGAATATCTATTTTATTAGGAATGGTACCTGCCAGGAGAATGAGAAGCTAGCTAATGCTCTGAAGCCTAACACCCCGATCCAAGGTCACGGGCATGTTTTTAAGGAAATAGAGAGAACAGGTAGGCAGAAGCACTGGTGGGGCAAGTTTTAGTTGGAGAAACTTGGAATTGGCTTTTAGGACAAGAAGGATCTTCTTGTGGACAACAGACCCGGTGGTTCAGAAAGTTTTTGAGTTGGTTATGTCCTTACCTTTTGGTTCCACAGAGAGGAGTAGGATGTGGGAGACTTTGATTCCACACACAGCTGGAGATCACGTTTCCCTCTGGGCATGCGTGGCTAGGTGGCATGACTTGCTGTTTTGGTCTGTTGTCTCAGAAAAGCAACTCAGTGGTGAGGAATGTGGAGACACACCATACAGTAATGGGAGAAATGGTTGGATTCTAAGCCACTTTTCCCCAGACTTAGCTGAGTTGGGAACAGTAGCTGAATAAAGAAGTATTCCTTGGAAGGATGAGAGAACGTGCTCTCACAGAAATTGATGATGAAAGAAAGTAGGACGGAGGAAATACTGACTTATGTGGAGGACATGCCAGATGTCATAGATAATACTTGTAAAAAGAATCAGATCTCTGCAAAACTATAAATGTATGTGTGTGCATATGTATATGTGTGTGTATATATATATACATAAATGTATACATGAATATAGTTGAGAGCAAAGTACAAATTATAGCATTTCATCATGTTTGTAATGCCCACTTGTGAAAATTAATCATGTTACTTTTTTCATTCCAAGTCACCACCTCCATTTCATGGAGACAGGGAATTTTACAAGAGTTACAGAATTTCTTCTTCTGGGACTTTCAGAGGAACCAGAACTGCAACCCATCATTTTTGGGCTTTTTCTCTCCATGTACCTGATCACTGTGTTTGGAAACCTGCTCATCATCCTGGCCATCAGCTCAGATCCCCACCTCCACACACCCATGTACTTTTTCCTCTGCAACCTGTCTTTGGTGGACATCTGATTCACCTCCACCACCATCCCAAAGATGCTGGTGAACATCCAGGCACGGAGCCAAGTCATAACCTATGGAGGCTGCATCACACAGATGTATTTTTTCATACTCTTTGGAGTGTTGGACAACTTCCTCTTAACTGTGATGGCCTATGACCGCTTTGTGGCCATCTGTCACCCCCTGCACTACACGATCATCATGAACCCCCGGCTCTGTGTGCTGCTGGTTTTTGTATCCTGGATCATGAGTGTCCTGTGTTCCTTACTGCAAAGCTTAATGGTGTTGCGACTATCCTTTTGTACAGACTTAGAAATCCCCCACTTTATTTGTGAACTTCATGAGATGATCCAACTTGCTTGTTCTGACACCTTTCTTAATAACATGGTGATGTATTTTGGAGTTGGGCTGCTGGGTGGTGGTCCCCTGGCTGGTATTCTTTACTCTTACTCTAAGATTGTTTCCTCCATATGTGGAATCTCATCAGCTCAGGGGAAATATAAAGCATTTTCTACCTGTGCATCTCACCTCTCAGTCGTCTCCTTATTTTATTGCACAAGCCTAGGAGTGTACCTCAGCTCTGCTGCTACCCACAGCTCACACTCAAGTGCAATAGCCTCAGTGATGTACACAGTTGTCACACCCATGCTGAACCCCTTCATCTACAGTCTGAGGAATGAAAACATAAAGAGAGCTGTGAAACAATTCTTTGGCATGGCAAAAATAAAGATAACAGAATGATTATGAATTCTTGTCTTGAATATCAGAACATAGGCCAAAAATTTAAAAAGAGCAGATTATTATAATTAGGCTTAAATTTTTTCCTTGATTGTTTTATCAGTTAGCTAATACTGCAGAACAAACTGTCCTAAATCACATATTTTACCTAATTCATTTACATAAGTGAATTGTTTTGATAGGCATTGTTCTGACCTCTGCTCAGACACTTATGAGTCTGCATCAGCAGGAAGTCTCTACTCTGTTTCCATAGATGTGTGTTGAGGCCGTAGTGTACCCCTGTCTTAAATCAATTTATGATAGTTTATTTATGTAATATAATATACTAGACATCAAAAAAGTTTACCAAATGTGATTTTTCTTAATTAATAACATCATTTTTATTTCCATATAAGAAACATTGCTTTCTACCCAGTAACATTTCTCCCACTCCTTCCTTTTAAAATGTGACTTAGCTACCAGTGCTCTACATCCTACTTCGAACCAGGTATCATCAGATGTTTTTGTCCTGTAGATTTTAATTTTTAAATTACTGAATTAAAGGGACCTCACAAAATTATGACTACATATTTCACGATTCCATTTATTCATAATTCAGGCGAGTGTATAAAAGTTTTCATTGCATTGTTATTTAACTGAAAAATTGAATCTCTTTGAGCCTCGTTTCTTTATTTCTGGTGGCAATATGGAATAATAATAATTTTAATGAATGTAGACAGAATAAATGAATTCAGTGGAAATAATTTTTGAGACCAAGAATTCTTTAACGAGTTAGTATTTTGTTTATATTTATTCCTTTTAATAAATAAACATACTCATTCACATATTATGTACACAGTGACTCAGTAATCCCATCTATTATGTTGAAAGGAAATTTGAGAGAAAGTTGGAGAGGACGGAGATAAAAATGATGACAGGTTCAATTAACTTAAAATTTTAAAATATAAAAACTTACATACAAAGATTTAGTGTAGAGTGGTTGTCTATAACTTTAATAATGAATTGTTATTCTATCTAAATGTTCAAACCTCAAAGTCAGAACTACATTTTCTTTTAGGCAATGCGGAATTCTCTGTACTAGCTAATGCAGCCGAATCTCCAAGTTAACTATATTTCTTCTACCTGGGTGTGAGGGTGGGTTTGTGAGTAAGGTCAAAATGAATTAAATGAGATGTTTAAATGCAGCTTTCTCCAGAAAACCCCACTGCATGAATGTCTATATAAATTGCTATTTCTGCTGTAGCAGAAAGTAACCACATTCAGGGTTTAAAAGAAACAAATTTATTCACCTATAGTTCTGGAGGTCAAAAAGCCTGATATGGGTCTCAATGGGCTAAAACCAACATGTCTGCAAGACCAGTTATCCTTTGGAGGCTTCAGACGAGAATTTGTTTCCTCTCCTATTTCAGTTTCTCATGGTCACAAGAAATCCTTGGCTTGAGAACTTTCTCTACCTTCAAAGCTGGCAGTGTAGCATCTTCCAATCTCATTCTGATTCCAGCTATTCTTCTTTTCTGTTCCACATTCAAAGACCACAGTGATTATATTAGTCTCACCTGCATGATCACAGCCAATCTCCTTAAAGACAGCTGATTAGCAAACTTATTTCATCTGCTACATTATTCCTTCCTTTTATGAAAATAACATATTACAAGTTTCTAGGAATTACAATTTAGTTATCTTTTGGAGGCTCTTACTCAGACTATTATAAATTTTTTTCAGTAGTAGATTATATGGTGTCATACAAGAAAACTTATGTAAAGAATCAAACACGGTGTTTTTCAGAAATATGTCTTGTGCTGTTATTCATGAAAGTTTATATAAATTAACTGAACAATGAATGTATAATAGTCTCTGGAATGAGTGAATACACTATTGCAGATATCATTCTTGGTTCAGGAGACTTAAAACAACCTGCACCTGACTCTAATAGAGAACCAAAGCCTGACTATTCGCAAAGTGATCCTCACTTCATGACCAAAGCATTAACATCACCTGGGAGGTGGTTTGATTCTCAGAATCTCTGGGCTTCCAAGGATTTGCTGAATCAGATTCTGCATTTGAACTAAGATCCTGGGTGAGTCACAGGCACAGTGAAATTGGAGAAGATCTGGCCTAGAACAGGTTTTGTCACCTTCTAAGTTGACAATTGGGGCAAAATAATTAGTTATGTTGGGTGTTGTAGGTGTTTAGCAGCCTCTGTAGATGGTGCCAAATAGCTCAGGGGCAACAACACCTTAGGATGGGAACCACCAGCCCATGTTGATAACTTTTTTGTAACTTGGGGCAGACAGCTCCTTCAAGCTCTATTTCTACATAAAGGAATGGAGTTCATAGTAATACTACCTCATGTTTGGATTTATTGGTACATTAAATTGAACAAATTCTATAAGGTGCTAAACTCAGATTACCTGGCATAAAAATGTTGAAATGTATCTTCCATAATTAACAAATATTTTATAATAAGAGTCTGTATGACAGCTCTCAGCATATGATATACATTCAGAATTCCTAATTATCTTGCCAAATGGGTCATGAAGCCACAGAGTATAATGCTCATGGTTGCATATCAAAGTAACATAGCTCTCCCCTTGTAGAGGGAATGCAATTTTCTGGAGACCTCAGTCTGTGTTCCAAAACAAATCTGCTTATATGGATTAATGGGACCTATTCATGTAAGATTTCTTTCTTTCTTTCTTTCTTTCTTTCTTTCTTTCTTTCTTTCTTTCTTTCTTTCTTTCTTTCTTTCTTTCTCTCTTTCTTTCTCTCTTTCTTTCTCTCTTTCTTTCTCTCTTTCTTTCTCTCTTTCTTTCTCTCTTTCTTTCTCTCTTTCTTTCTTTCTTTCTTTCTTTCTTTCTTTCTTTCTTTCTTTCTTTCTTTCTTTCTTTCTCTCTTTCTTTCTCTCTCTCTCTCTTTCTTTCTTTCTTTCTTTCTTTCTTTCTTTCTTTCTTTCTTTCTTTCTTTCTTTCTTTCTTTCTTTCTTTCTTTCTTTCTTTCTTTCTTTTTAACCCACTGCAGACAGGATATTTTATTGAGCTGAGGGGGCTAGGAACTGGGTCAGGGGATGGGTGATGTGTGGACTGAGTCAGTCAGCAGTGCATAAGGCCTGGGAACATGGGGGAAAGTTAGGATACATTCATCTTCTCAAGATTCTGTGGCTCCTTTTTTGGGGAAGAGAGAGAGCATCTTGAGGGGGAGCAATTCGAAGAGCAACAAGGGAGAGGTTGTGGATGGTGGAGGTTCCTTACCTGAGAGAAGGCACCACGATAGACAGCAATGTCTGTGTGGAAAGCTGGGTCAGCTGGTCAGCAGGGGAAAATAGGGAGCGTGCAGATGGTTGGCTTCTTGGGGAGAGATTCAATCTTGGCCTGGGTGAGCTCTCAAGAATCCCTGGTATTCCAGAGTAGACCCTTTCCCTGTGAGCCTCCTTAAAGAGAAATAGGCATTCAGAGAGCCCCCTGCAATGGGTGCCAGGATTAATCTTTAAGACACAGATGGGGACAAAGCTCCAAAGCACAACTGGAAGGGGTTGGAAGGCCAGTGCAGCATTTAAGCTGAATGCCAGCATCACAAGAGGACACAAGACCAGCCACGCTTGAGCAACTTTGGAATGAGCATAGCCTGATTGCCTCAGAAACCACTTCCTTGAAGCCATCTTGCTGCAGGGGTCAGCGCTCAAAGTAGCACAGCATGGATCTGTTTAACTGGTGCCTGGCCCTGCCATGGTGTGATGAGGACCTGGCCATTTTCCTTAGGCACCATTCGGTGTCAGGCTGGGCTGTCAGGTCCTTCTTAGTACCCACTAGGAGGATAAGCACATCAGAGCAGAGATGGCACACCTCTGAATGCCACTTGTGCTGCACATTCTCAAAAAAAGGTGGACTGGCAAAGGAAACAGAGACAACAAAGACATTCGTTTGAGAGTAGGACAGTGTGTGGAAGCCATTGTACTCCTCCTGGCCTGCTGTGTTCTGCCAGGTTCAAGTTCACTGTGAGCCCATCAACTGCTCCCTGGGGGTTACAATTGCTGAACACTGTGCAGCGTGTACCCTTGGGAAGGCTTTAATTGTGTATGTAGGAAAGGAGCAGGCACGGCACTTCTTGCCCATAGCCCCATCGCCCACCACCACACACTTGATGCTCTGCATCGTGGGTGCAGCTGCTGCAGTGGAGACAATTCCCCCTCACCCTTCTGGGTCCCTCTGAATGCAGTGACCTGGAGCCCTCTTTGTCACAGGGAATCTAGGGGTACCAAGAGGCTTGAGAATAACCTGATAGATTTTTTAGTCTCAGACTTCAGAGAAAACATGAAGTCAAGGTTGGGAGAAGATAGTAGGAGGATAAACCTCTGAGACATCGGGAACACAAAGTCATAAAAACCAAATTCACTTGACTTCTAACCTGGTCTTTTGGGGTCAGAGAATCATTAGGGAAAATTTCCTTTCTGTTAATTACAGAGGCCCAGAGGAAAACCATGTGCTTAGAGATTGGAATAACAGGAGGGAGACTTGCCTGATGAGCAGATGGAGAAAAAGGTGATACCTCCTCTGTGCAGTCCCTCAGCTTGCACAGTGTTGATGGACAGAACATAGTTGTTGCTTTTGAGTTGTAAGCTGGCTCAGAACTCATGTTTCAATCCTTCCTGCTGTCTTGTCTGGGGACAGAGATTCGGTCTTCATTATCAACCATCCAGGTAGGAATTTAGACTTCCACATGGAGTCCTCCCTCTAAGAGACCCCATCTAGGTGAGTCTGAGTGCTCAGGTTGTACTTCAGGAAAAGATCAGAGAGACCGGAACCTGAGGGTTTCTTCCCTGTGTCACTGTGACTTTAATCAGCCCGGCTCAGTGACAGAAGGTCATTTTGTTTGTACTCTTTGTTAAGTAACTAATTGGTAGTTAATCTATTTATGTTAATATGTTAATATCATTGTGCCTGTTTGAATCTCCCCTATAGGGACCACAGATGACAATTGAGTGATGGGCATGGGAGTCCATTTGGGTGACATTGTAGAATGAGTGAGATGCATAAAATGGTATGGTAAAGTGAAAACACATCTGAAGAGTTTGCTAGTTGGGGAGCAGGAAATAGAGCATTAGGTATAGAGAACAGTGCGATGAAGTGAGAGTGTTTGCATTAAATGTCTAAGATGGGCTGTGTTTGAGCATGTCTTGTATTCACGGAAAAGATCCAGACCAGTGGAGATTGTAACTACCTTGTCATAACCGTTCATGAGACATACTGTTCATTGCTGTTTATTCACATGGAATATAACTATTTAAGTAGTCTGAAGAGGAATAATAAGTAGTTTGAATTATTTATTACTGGTGAGGCGGCATATATTTTGGTTTTGTTACTCATTTGCTTTCTCTGCTGCAACATTTAATATATACTTCAGTTCTGAATGGTATGTGGTTACTATTATAAATATGTAAAGAATAATAATATTTGTATATAGATACAGTAGTCCATTTTCTCTCATGCATGCCTTATCTCCATTCTCCTTTATGAACCTGCATCTTCAAATCCTCCTTTCCTTTTCCGTCACTGTTGTCTCAGTCCCTATATATGCTGAATGTTCATTACTCTCTTGCTATAGCAAATCTCTTCCTATTGTTTAAGCTTCTAATGCCCTATTCTTAGTAAGGGTTGCACTCCTCTGCTTCTATCAGCCTGCTAGTCACCTTTCTCCTAATTATGTTTCTTTCTTTGTCATTTTGTTTTATGTGAGCTTACCCGTTTCAGTATTTCTTGTAGTGCAGGCCTCGTAGTAAAGAATTCCCTCAAGTTTTGTATGTCTGAAAAGGTTTTTATTTCTCCTTCATATCTAAAGAAGAACTTAGCTGGATACATTATTTTTGGCTGATAGTTCCTTTCATTTAATAGTTTGAATATTTGATTTCACTCCTTTTAAGCTTGTCAGGCTTACGTCGAGAAGTTCGATGATGTTCTAATGAGTTTTCTTTCATAGGTTATCACCTTCTTTTCTCTGGCTGCCCTGAGAATTCTGTCTTTGTCATTAATTTTTGATAACTTTAATAAAATGTATTTGGTGAAGACCTTTTTGGGTGTTGAGATAATTGGGTGTTCTGTTGAAATCTTAAATTCCAAGCTCCAGCTCATTTCTTACATTTGGGAAATTCTCATCTACTATGTGTCTGAAAATGCTTTCTAGTCCCTGCTTCTTTGCCTCACCTTTGATAATACCCATTATTCTTATGTTTCCTCTCTTAATGGTATCGGCTAGTTCTTGTATTTCTCTTTCTTTATTTTTCATTCTTCAGTTTCTCTTTTCTTCTTTCTGATTTATTTCTAGATTTCTGTCTTCAATATCACTGACCCTTTCCTCCATGTAGTCAACTCTATTTCCCAAGCTTGCTCTTTTATTTTTCAACTCTTGCAGTGTGCACTTCATCTCCCAAAGTTTTATTCAGTTCTATTCGAGGGATTCAGTGTCCTTGCTCTGCTCATCTAGTTGATTTTTCAGTTCCTGAAATTGCTGATATGATTTGTTTTGGACCTCATTGAATTTTTTCAGAAGTACCATCCTGAATTCTCTGTCATTTAAGTCGCACATTTCTATGTCTGTGTGCTTATTTTATGGAGATTTTTTCCTTTTTTTTTTTTTTTCCGTACTGCATAGTCCCCTTGGTAGTTCATGGTGTTTAATGGTGTTTATTTCTCCACCTGGGCATTAATGGAAGTGTATTCTGCTGTCTTTCCAGAAATATTTATTATATAAAGTTTTCTTTTTAGCCTGCTGCACAGAAGGCACTTTTCTTTTGGTTTCCAGGAGGTGATGTCTAAGCCTCTTGGATTCCTGCTTTATAGAAATTCTTAGTAATGCCTTTTTTCTTACAGATGTTTCATCACACTCACTACCCTCAGTCTCAGTTGCTGTCAGTGTTAGCTACAGTTTGGTAGAGTTTGCTCAGATCCCCCTGGGTCTCCATGGTGTTTGATGTCAGAGGGTATGTGGGGAGGGTCCGTCTGGGTTGGGGGATGGAGCTGCAGCTCAATCTCAGTTTTGCAACATAGCTGGTAATAACTGAGTCTTTTTCTTTTCCATCCTGCTCCTCTGCTTTCTGCCGTGATACCTGAGCACTGACTCTGCATGGAGCTCACAGCTTTCCCAGGCAGGGTTGTTCAGGGAACCCACTGCACCTTCTCCCCCTGCCTCCTCCTGCAGGAAGCTCCAGCTGTGAGAGGCAGCTTCTGTGTATTTCCCAGTCCACCACCCAACACCTAGGGTTCTGATCCGTGGCAGCTCTTATGTGCAGATCCCATGTTCAGACATGCTGTTGTGTATTTGGGGTGTTTTATTGTTGTTGTATTTTAGATTTAAGCTTATTGTTGTTTCAAGGGGAGAGATCTGGGGAGTTCTCTCACTCCACCATGTTTCTGCCTTCTGGAGGTTCTGGGAGAGAATTTCTTTCCACTCCTATTCCAATTTCTCATGGCCACAGCATTCTTTGGCCCTTTCTCCAACTTCAAGGCCAGCAGTGTAGCATCTTCCAATCTCCCTCTGATTCCAAATTTTCTTCCTTTCTCTCACACGTTCTAAGACCATAGTGATGACATTAATCTCATGTGAATAACAGCTAATCATTTTTATTTTTAGATATGTTTTTATTGTGGTGAGATTCAGTAAATTTTAGGTGTACAATTCAACAATAAGGCATATATATGTTGCGTTGTGTGTCCACCTCCCATAGTTAGATTTCTTTCTGTAGCCACATATTTGACCCCTTTTAACCCAGCTATGACCCCCATTCTTTCTTCCCCCCACAAACTCCTGATAACCACTAGTCTCTCCTCCACATCCATGAGTCTCTATTTCTCCTATTTGTTGCTTTTAGGTTTATATCCACATATAAGTGATATCATTTGATTTTCAACTTCTCTGTCTGGCTTATTTTGCTGAGCATGATTATCTCGAGGTCCATATGTTGTCAGAAATGGCAGTATATCATCTCTTCTTATGGCTGAGTAATATTCCACTGTACATATGTACCACAGCTTCTTTAGCCAATCATCTGTTGTAGGAGACTTTGTTTGCTTCCATGTCCTGGCCACTGTAAAAACTGCTTATGTGAACATTAGTGAGCAAATATTTTTTTGGATATGGGTTTTCAAGTCTTTGGGGTAAATACCCAATAGATGGATTGCTAGATCATATGGTAGACCAATTCTTATTTTTTTGAGGAACCTCCATACTGTTTTTCTTAGTGGCTGAACTAATTTGCAGTACCAGCAGCAGTGTACAAGAGTTACATTTTCTTTGCAGCCTGTCCAATACTTACAACAGCCAATCTTACCATAAAGGCTGCTGATTAGCCAACCTATTCCATCTGCTACCTTAATCCTTCCTTCTAACAAAAAATAATACATTATTAATTTCTGAGGATTTTAATGTGGTTATTTTTTGGAGGCTCTTATTCTGCCTACTATGATTTTTTTTAACAGTAATATATTATATGGTCTTTTGGGAATACAGAATCATTAGCGAATTTTTGTTTCTGTTTCTGCCAGAGGCCCAGAGGGAAGTCAGGTGCTTAGAGGTTGGAATAATGGGAAGGAGATGCCTGATGAGCAGAAAGAGAGAGAGAGATATGGGGGGAGGATGGTAATGCCTCCTCTGTGCAGTCCCTTAGCTTATACAGCATTGGTGGATAGGACACAGTTGTTGCTTTTGACTCCTAAACTGTCTTGGAACTCACGCTTCACTCCTTCCTGCTGTCTTGTCTCAGGAGAGAGCTTCAGACTCTATCATCAACCGTCCAGGGAGTAACTCAGATTCCACATGGAGTCCTCACTGCCAGAGACCCCATCCAGGTGATCCTGACTACCCAGCTGGGACAACAGCAGGAGAGGGTCAGAGAGGATAGAACCTTAGAACTCTTAGCCAAGTCACATGAGAGCCCAATCAGCCTTGTCAGAGACAAGGGATCTCTGTATTATTGGTTAAGTGACTAATTTATAATTAATTTATGTTAATGTGCTGATAACCAAGTGTCTGTTTGAATTGACACTACGAGGACCATAGTTTACAAGTAAGTGATGGGCATAGATGTACAGTTGTGTGATACTGTAGAATGGGTGAGATGAATAAAATGGTTACAATAAAGTAAAAACACATATGAGGAGTTTCGATGGTCAGGGAGTAGGAAGTAGAGTGTGAGGTGTGAAGGATGATGTAGTGAAGTGAGACTGTCTTAAATTCTTTAGATGGGCTGTATTTGAGTATGTTTTGTATTCATTGAAAAGTTCCAGATGAGTGGAGGTAGAAATCACCTTGCAATGTGAGACATGAATAACAGTATCTTCTCTTATGCTAGGTGGTCACATGAAAAATAATTATGTAAGAAGTTTAAAATGAATACTAAACAATTTGGACTATTTCTTTACTGGCAAGGCTGCCTATAATTTGGAGTTTCTTACCTTTTCAATTTCTCTGTTAGAACAATTAGGTGGAATTTTTACCCCATCCTCAGCCTTTTCACCCACTGGTCAATGTCTTCTGTATTTTTAATGAGAATTTGTCTCGTGTGCTTGGGAACTATTAATTGAGAACAGATCGACCCCCAGGAAAAGAGTATAGGATGCTGAGAAACAAGTTTTTAGAGTTTAATGACAGAGAAATTAATATCACTCTTTGTCCCTTAAATCGTAATGCCACCATGTTTCATATTTATGCCACAAAGACTTCAGCTATGAGGTGGAATATCTCAAACATGATTTAAAAAATTTCTTTTCTACTTCCTTTAGGTTTGCAACATAATATTCCTTTATCTAAGGGACACTAATGAATGAATAGAGAGACTTCAACTCATTTCCCTGAAAACGAATAATGTTTAAGAAATGTCTTTTTAAAGTTATGTTACTGCTGTGAAATATTTCTACACTGCCAAATTATTGATTGATTGATTTAAATTAAGTTTAATGGAGGAATATTGGTTAATATAATTATATAATTTTCAGGTATACATTATAATTTGACATCTATATATTCTATTGCGTGTTTACTACCCAAAGTCCAGTTTCTGTTGACTACTATATATTTGCTTACCTTTTCCCACTTCAACCTCCACCTGTCCCCTGTCTGATTGCACTCTCTGGGACCTCCAATGTTACACTGAATAACAGTGGCAATAGTGGACAGCCTTGCCTTGTTCCTAACCTTTGAGGGAAGGTTTTATTTTTTCACCATTAAGTATAATGTTGGCTGAGGGTTTGTCATAGATGGCTTTTCTTATGTTAAGATACTTTTCTTCTCTATTGATTTTGTGAAGTGTTTTGATATAAATGGATGCTGTATCTTGTTGGAGGCTTTTTCTGCATCTTAATAGATCATATTAATATGATTCTTATTTTTTAATTTGTTTACTTATTTTTCACATTAATAGATTTGCATATATTGAACCATCCCTGTGCCTCTGGGATGAAGCTCACTTGATCATGGTGTATAACCTTTTTAATATGTTGCTGTATTCAGTTCGCTGGTATCTTATTTAAGATTTTTGCATCTGTGTTCATGAGAGATATTGGTGTGCAGTTTTCTTTTTTTGTGTTATCTTTACCAGGTTTTGGTATCAGAATAATATGTGCCTCATAAAATGTGTGAGAAGTATTGCCTCCTCTTTGATTTTTTGGAAGAGTTTATAAAGAATAGGTATTAAATCTTCTTTGAATGTTTGTTAGAATTCACTGGTGAAGCTATCTGGTCCTAGACTTTTACTTTCAGGTAGATTTTTGATGATTGTTTCATTTTCATACTGCTGATCAATCTAGTTTGGTTTTCCAGATCTTCTTGATTCTGTCTAAAAAGATTGTATTTTTTTTCAGTACTGGTCCATGTTTTCTAAGTTATTAAATTTGGTGTTATATACTTTTTCATAATATCCTTGTATCATCCTTTGTATTTCTGTGATGTCAATCATAATTTCCCCTTTCATTCCTAATTTTATTTGTCTTTTTTTTCCTTATTGAGTATAGCCAGGGGTTTGTCAATTTTATTAACATTTTACAAGTACCAGCTTTTTGTTGCATTTATTTTTCCTATTGTATTTATTGTTTTCAATTTCATTTATCTGCTCTAATTTTTATTATTTCTTTCATTCTGCTGACATTAGGCTTCACTTTTTCTTGCTTTTCTAGTTTCTTAAAATGAAATGTTACATTGTTTATGTGGGCTTCATCTTGTTTTTGGAGTTAGGTCTGTAATGATATTAATTTTCTTCTTATGACTGCTTTTTATGTGTCCCAAGTTTTGATATGTTGTACTATAATTATCAGTTGTTTTTTTGTATGTGTTGATCTCTCTTTTTATTTCTTTTCTGACCCAGTTATTCTTCAGTAGCATGTTGTTTAATCTCTATGTATTTGTAGCTTTTCCTTCTTTCTTTTTGCTGTGGATCTCTAGATTCAAAGCATTATGATTAGAGAATATGGTTGGTATGATTTCAACCCTCTTATATTTCTTAAGGCTATCCGTGTATGTAATTGATTCTTGAGAATGTTCCATGTGCACTAGAGAAGAATGTATAAGCAGCTGTTGTGGGATAGAGAAGGCTCTGTAAATGTCAATTATGTCCAGTTGGACTAATGTGTCATTTAAGAATTTTATTTCCTTATTGATTTTCTGTTTGTATGATCTGTCCATTTCAACAGTAGGTCCCCTACTATGATAGTGTTTTGGTCTGTTACTTTCTTTAGTTCTGTTAGTAATTAAATATTTTGAGGCTCTCTGATTGGAAGCATAGATATTAATAAGTGTTATGCCTTCTTGGTGCATGATTCCCTTGATCATTATGAACTGTCCCTCAGTATATTTCTTTACCTTTTTTATTTTGAAGTTGATATCATCTGATATTAATACTGCTATTCCTGCTTTTTTCTGAATGCCATTTGCTTAAAGTATCATTTTCCACCCTTTCACTTTGAGTCTACATTGACTTTGAAGCTGTGATGTGTCTCCTGGAGGCAGCATATTGTTGAATTTTGTTTTTTGATTCATTCTGCAACTTTGTGCCCTTTTATTGTTAAGTTTAGTTCATTTTCAGTTAGGGTGATTATTGAAATAAGAGGTCTTCTTATAGAAATTATGGACATTTTATCTTTTTCTTTCTGAGAGCTTGGTGTTTCCATTGCTTCCCTGCACTGGTGTTTCTGTTCTAGTTTGGTTGTCTTTTTGTGGGTTTTGCCTTTGGTTCTTCTTGTTTTATGTAACATATTTTATTTCTGAATCTTCTTTTTGTGGTTACCATTACAAATATGTAAAGGAGATTATATATATATATATATATATATATATATATATATATATATACACACACACACACACATATATATGTATATATATACACACACATACACATACATACATACATGTATGTATGTATGTATGTATGTATGTATGTGTGTATGTATGTATATACAGTCATCCATTTTCTTCTATATGTGCCTTACCTACATTCCTCTTTGCGAATTTGGATCTTTGAATCTTCCCCTTTCACACATTGTGGTCTTTATTTGTCCCTGTGTATGCTGGATGTTTATTACTATCTTAGATTGCAATTCTATTCTTATTGTTTAAACTTACAATGCCCTGTTCTTAGTAAGGGTGGCTTTCCTCTGCTTCTATTTGCCTAATAATCACTTTATTCCTAATTAGGTATTTTGTCGTTGTTGTTTTAGATGAGTTGACAACTTTTAGTATTTCCTGTAGTGCTGGTCTTGTAGTGGAGAATTTTCTCAACTTTATATGTCTGAAAGGTCTCAATTTCTCCTTCCTACCTAAAGGAGACCTTAGCTGGATCCATTATTCTTAGTTGGTATGTCCTTTCACTTAATAGTTTGAATATTGGATTTCACTGCTTTCTGGCTTGTAAGGCCTGTGCTGAGAGGTTGAGAATTACCTAATGTGTTTTCCTTTTTAAGTTACTGATTTCTTTTCCCTGGCTGCCCTGAGAATTGTCTTTGTCAGTGATTTTTGATCATTTTAATATAGTGTGTCTTGGAGAAATGTTGAGATAATTGGGTGTTCTGTTAGCTTTATAAATTTCAAGCTCCAGCTCATTCCTTAAATTTGAGAAATTATCAAGAGTTTGTCTGAAAATGCTTTCTTGTCCCTCTCCTTTTTCACCTTCAAAATGCCCATTATTCTTATGTTTCCTCTCATCATGTTATCAGCTAGATATTGAATTTTTCTTTCATTATTTTAACTATTTGGTTTCTCTCTTCTTTCTTCTGATTTATTTCTAGATTTCTTTCTTCAATATCACTGATCCTTTCCTCCATTTGGTCAACTCTATTTCCCAAGCTTGCTATTTTATTTTTTACCTCTTGCTATGTGTTCTCCATCTCCAGAAGTTCTATTTCCTTTTGGTTTTGTTTTTGAGGGTTTCAATATTCTTGCTCTGCTCATCTAGGTGTTTATTTAATTCTTGAAATTGTTAATATGTCTCACTTTGAAATTTATTGAGTTTTTTCAGAAGTACCACCCTCAATTCTCTGTCATTTAAGTTGCATATTTATATGTCGATAAGCTTATTTTCTGGATATTTTTCTCTTTCTTTCTGAGATGCCTTGTTTAATGGACTATTTCTCCACCTGTGCAGTAATGGAAATGTATTCTGCTTTTGTTTTAGAAAAAGACATTATAGAAAGGCCTCTCTTTACCTACTACAAAGAAGGTGCTTTTCTTTTGGTTTCCAGTAGGTGGCATCTAAGCCTCTTGGGTCCCTGCTTTATATGAAGCTTTAAAATGCCTTTTTATTTTCTTGTAGATATTTAATCATACTCGCTGCCTTCCGGTCAGTCCCTGTCAGTGTTAGCAACAGTTTCAGCAGTGTTTTCTCTGATTCCACCCGGGCTCCATAGTGTTTGGTCTCAGTTGTATGGGTGTAGTGCCCTCTGGGTTTGGAGATTGGGGCTGCAGCTAGCCTTCATTTTGCAACTGTGGCTGGTAAAAATCAACTGTTGTTTTTCTGCCATCCCTGCTTCTCTGCTTTCTGCCCTGATGACTGGGTCCTGCCACTGGCTGTGAGGAAGTCACAACTCTCCCAGGCACGGCTGTTCAGGGAACTTGCTTCTCCTCTTGCCCTCCTCCTACTAGTAGCTCCAGCAGCTACACGGCTGTGAGAGGCAGGTTTTTTATTTCTCCCAGTCCACTGTTTGACACCGGGGTTATGACCTGTGGTAATTCTTATGGACAGATCCCACCCTCAAACATGCTGGTCTGCAGTTTGGGTGTTTTTTGTTCAGCTTTAGATGTTCAGCTTATTATTGTTTCAAGGGGAGAGATCTGGGGATGTCTCTCATTCTGCCATGTTTCCAAGGTCTCCCCAGAGTTGAACTTTTTTAACAGAGATGGTATAGCCTGCACAGCAAATTCTGCCCAGGAGCTGCTGCACCACACTAGGAGGAGAGCCCTGTCTGCAGATGCACATCAGGCTCAACTCTTGCTTCACTGCCGGCTGCCCACCAGGAGGTGTGGGGAACCGATGAGGTGCGGCAAACTGGTGAGGTGCATCCCAGGCCAGAGGAAGTCGAATGGGGATAAGCGGCCCTGTGAGAGTGTGAACAGGTATGAGTCTGGAATGAACGCATGTGAACAAGCACAAGGCAAGCGACTGAGAGCATGGCACTCCACATCCTACACGTGTTATTTAAAACAAACAAATATAGGCTTTTAGTGTTCTGGGTATCAGAAGCTTAAATGCATCTCATGGGGTAATGTTGAGGTACCTGCAGGGTAAATTTCCTTCTGGATGCTCTGAGGTGAATTCGTTTCCTTTTCAATTCCATATTGTATTGCCAGCCATCCACATTCCTTGGCTCATGGACATACTTTCTTCTTCAAAACCAGCAGTGTAGTGTTTTTGCCTTGTCTCCTTTTCTGCTTCTAGAGAAGCATTGTGGTTACTTTAGTCCCACCTGGATGATCCTGGCTCATCTTCTACATTAAAGTCAGCTGATTAGCAACTCTCTTCCATCTGCTACCTTAACTTACCTTGCTATAAAAATACCATATTCAAAGGCACTAGATATTAAGGCATGGACATTTTTTGGAGCTTTTTAAGTCTTCTACTACAAAGCCTTTTTCAAAAGTGTATGATTTTGTGTCACTCAAGCACCCCTACATATAAGAAACAAACAAGATTACCACAGCCTCTGAAATGAGCAAATATGGTATATCTTTAAAATTACATGCCAAGATTATATTTGGTTCAGAAGACCTAAAACTACCTATACCTGACTCTAACACAAGACCTCACCTTTATTACATAGAGACCATAGACCAGGACCTGCAGCATCAATATTGCCTGGGAGATTGTTAGAAATGCAGTCTCTGGGCCCTGCAGAATCTGCTGAATCAGATTCTAATTTGAACTAAAATCTTGGGTGTCTCATATGTACATTTGTGGGTCCCAGGCCTGGCTAGGCCTGATATGGCTTGTGATTCAGGCTCACTGCTAGAAATAGGTCCCCAGATTTAAACGTTACATTAGTATAGTAGTGTGCCTGCACCTAAAATATGTAAACATAATTTGGCTTAATGTGTCATGCATGTGTGGCTGAATGCTGCTATTGTACTCTGATATGTGTGGAGCCACATGGTCTCCTGGGGAGCAGAATGAGAGCACTGAAGGGGAGCAGAAAAAGTGCATGCAGTACCCTGCTCCCCACAATAGAACTGCACTCCCTGCAATAGAACTACACTCCCCACAATAAAGTTGGTGTCTGTTATTTTATTCTCATGTCAGCCTCTTGTACATTCTTCAACTGGGCATCTTGCCATCAAAACCTTCCCTTCTCAATCAACTCAGTGCTGACAACATTGAAGTTGGAGAAGTGCTAGTCTAGACTAGTTTTTCTCACCTTTAACCATCAACATTTGGGAAAGAATAATAATTTATGGGGGTGCTCTTCTGTGGATTATCTGTGTTTAGCAGTATACCTACAGACATTGGTTAATACCTCAAGGTCAAAGTCATTTCTGATTGAGAACCACTGCCTAGAAGCAACCTGAAAATATTATACTCAAGGCTTAATAGCTACTCTGGTATTAACTTTGAGCACATCACTAACTCCTTCTGCCCCATTCCAGGGACTCTACACTGGCCATTTCCTCTTTGGGGTACACACCCTAGTAACCTTGCATTTCTCCTTCTTTCTTTTTTCAGGTCTCTGTTCAAATGTCATCTTGTTTACAAGTCTTGCCTAAAAACCCATTTAAAACATAATATTCTAGTCCTTTCCCCTTTATACCTGCTTTCCCGCTCTACGTATTACCTGTCACCATCTTCTACATTTTTCCTCACCATTGAATTGTAGGAATTTTTGTGCTTCAGCATCTACGCACACAGCCAAGACAGTGCCTAAAACATGGTCAGCTAACAACTAATGATACTGAAATACACGAAAACATTCTTATTAAAATTGTCGAATTCATGAACCTGTAGAAAAAAAGCAGAATTAAACTTAAAATCCCAATTTTAAATGGGGCAGGAAACTCCCAAAGGGGACCATATTTATAAAAACAATATATCAAAATTAATTTCTTGACTACCAAATATAAACTCTAGCATTAGAGCTATGTGAGTAATACCAGTTTGTATGAAAAGTACTCATGTTATTTTTTTCTTCCCTGTAAGTCATCTTCACCACATAGAACCAGGGAATCTTACAAGAGTTGCAGAATTTCTTCTTCTGGGACTTTCAGAGGAACTAGAACTGCAGCTCCTTATTTTTAGGCTCTTCCTCTGTGTGTACCTGATCACTGTGTTTGGAAACCTGCTCATCATCCTGATTCCCACCTCCACAAGTCTATGTACTTCTTCCTCTCCAACCTGTCCTTGGTGGACATCTGTTTCATCTCCACAACCATCCCAAAGATGCTGGTGAACATCCTGACACAGAGCAGAGTCATAACCTATGAAAGGAGCATCACAGTGCATTTTTCCTAATCTTTGCAATGTTGGATGTCTTCCTCCTGACTGTGATGGCCTATGACTTCTTTGTGGCCATCTGTCACCCCCTGCACTACACTGTCATCATGAACCCCTAGCTCTGTGGACTGTTGATTCTGGTGTCCTTGATCATGAATGCTCTGTATTTTTTGTTGCAAAGCTTAGTGTCCTTTTGTAAAGACTTGGAAATCCCCCACTTTTTCTATGAACTCAATCAGATGGTTCAACTTGCCTGTTCTGAGAACTTTCTAAATAACACGGTAATGAATTTTGTAACTGTTCTGCTGGTTGATGGTTCCCTGGCTGGAATCTTACTATAAGATCATTTTCTTCATATGTGAAATGTCATCAGCTCAGGGGAAGTATAAAGCAAGTGCCTGTTCATCTGACTTCTTAGTTGTCTCCTTATTTTATTGTATGAGCCTAAGAGTACACCTCAGCTCTGCTGCAACCTACAGCTCATTCAAGTGCAGTAGCCTCAGTGATGCACACTGGTCACACCTATGCTGAATCCCTTCATGTATAGTTTGAGGAACAAAGTTGTAAAGGCAGCTCCAAATAAATTATTGGGATGGTACATATATAAGGGATAATTTTCTGGAACTCAAGATATTTCCATGTCTGGATGGCCAAAAGTTTGGAGTCAGTAAATGTGGAATTTCTACTTCTCTGAATTACCTTCTCTATACAATGTAAGTAATTTAGTTTATCTTACCCTCTGCTCTAATAGTTAGATTTTTTTCCACTCTTAAACTATTTTCCCACTCTCACAAAGTTTTCCTCGACTTTGAACCAAAAATATTTAGAAATTTTTATTTATTGTTTGGGGTCATTTGGATTTCTTTCAATAATTTTTTCTACAAAGACACATGAGATTTTTCTATTGTGTTACTGAGCAAATATTTATGAGTTATGTTACACATATGTAGCAAACTATACCTGTTAACGAAGTCCATTTAGATGCTGCTTTGCATAGGGTAATATGAAATACAGTTTTTACCTTAGCTCTGTCATTCTGTTCTCTTTTATTTCCTTAACTGCTCTTACTGATATGTAGACTTTAATATTCTGCTGTTTTTAACTAGACTTCTGCTTTTATCCTCTTTTTGGCTTTGTGTTTACAATGCCTACATAGTTTCTGGCAAAAACTGATTATCAAATATATATCTTCAGGTAGAGTGTACAAGGAAAGGCAATTTTGATAAATAGATTCACCTGATATTCTCTTTGGGGAAATTGACCATAAATATGAAGAAGTATTATTCAGTTGATTAATATGCAAAACATTTCTTTTTCATATTGTAATCTACTCCTGAAATATAGAAGATTTCACAGGTGAGGGCCTGCTTTCATTGAGGTAAAGAAAGGTTGGTGTCATTTAAATTTTATTACTCCATTACCTTCCTGTATGTCCCTGGAAACTTAAGTTCTACCTAGAAAGGTGACTCCTCTTGCTTTAAACTAATTATCTCCCCTATTCTAAATATTGTCATTTCTACAATAAGAATGTTGAATGAACAATGTTGATATCAACTATTTTATATCTGTGCATGTGCAAGACTCTTTTCAATCTTTATGATCAGAACATGACTCAAAAGAGACATTGAATTCCTGCACTGTTATATGAGTCAAGATCATCAATTTTTCTGTTAAACATTCAGGTCCTTACAACTTCTCTTAGTTACCTGGGAGGTAACCTTAGTAAAGTCACTTATTAATCCAGTTATCCAAAATAAACTTCAGTAACAGAATGATCATTAAGTACTGCCTCCAACTATCAGAACATACGCCAAAAATAAAAGAGAAATAGTAGAATATTATATCTGTCTTCTTCAGTTTTGTGTGCCTTGATTATTGTATCAGTTAGTTAATGTTGCATAACAAACTGTCCTAAATGTTATGTTTTATATAATGCATTTATAGATGGAATTGTATGATTGGAGTTGTTCTGATCTCAGCTCATATACTTATGAGTCTACATCAGCTGGGAGCCTCTACAATGTGAGTCTGTAACTCTTCCATGATGTCATGTGAGACTGTAGTACACCTTTGTCTTGAACAAATTTATGACAGTTTACTGGATTATATCTGTACTTTAATCTTCTACTTTACAAAACAAATGTGATTTGCCTTAAAACAATTTCACTGTTTTATTTTTTGTAAAACAGTTTGATTTCTACCCAATGATATTTTTTCTTCTTCCTGTTAAACCGTACTCAGATATCTGTGCTCTACATCCTACCTCAAGCCACACATCATTAGATATCTTTCTTGCACCTATTTAAGGTGTACAATTTTCTGAATTAAACAGACTTTACTGAATTAAGAATATCTACTGATTGGGTTCATTTATAATAATTCAAGAATGTTTACAAACATTTTAATTGCATTGTTACATAATTATGAAAAAATGAATCTCTCCAAGCCTCAGTTTTTTTATTTCTGTTGGTAGTGTGAAATAATAATTCTGAAAAATGTAGTACAGAATAAATGAAATCTGTGAAAAGACTTTGTTGGTTCCAAGACAATTTTCATGAATTAGTAGTATGTTTGTGTATATTTTATTTGTGTATGATTTTTTAGTAAATAAACACACTCACTATAGACATTGAGTTCATCTTTTATGTTGAAAAAAATGTGAGAATAAGTGAAGAGGATAGAAATGGCAATAATGCTGAGCTGATTTAACGTAGAAATAAAGAATGTAAAAAAAGATTTAAATTAGAATGGTTGATCTTGATTTTAACAGTAGGATATTTTCTTCTCTTAATGTCCAATGGTCTCAAAATCAGAACCACACTTCTTTTATGCAATAGAGAATTCTCTGTATCAGCTAATGGGGCAGAATTTCGAAACTGACTTAAATTGTTCCTTCTACTCAGTGAGTGTTTCAATGCAAAATATCCTTTCACAAAGAAAGCAAAATAAATGAAGATGCTTAAATTCAGTTTCCTCCAAAAACATTTATTGGACAAACGTCTGCATAACATTGCTATTCCTATTACTGAACCCAAGTTCATGAGCCCAAAGCTTTGAGAAACCAAAATATCAAAACCAGAGATTTGGAATAAGGAAAACTGTCAACTGAGAAGATGGAAGACCTAATGGTGCCTCAAGTCCATCTTGTTTGCTGAAATAGGTTAATGGTTTTTAAAGAGCTAGGTAAAACAGGTATGCTGAAGTGCTAGACCTTGGAACTTGGCCATTATGGTAAGGAACATCAAAACCAGATAACGAACCCTTGGCTTCTGAAAGGATTCCAGTGTTCAAGTTCCAGATGTGTCCTGGAGGTCCTTTAATTCCAGGTGTGAGCGGGAGGTGAGACTTGAATTCTAGGTCAATTGGTGGTCAAATATTTCTCCTCTGCTTATGCCCTCGCTTCATTACTTGCAGTCTTGGTCTATTGTCTCTGAAAAACAACTCAGTATCTTGTTAATAAGACTGTTTTGAACTAGTTCTGTGGCTATAATTTCTCTCTTTTTGTTGTTTATGCCTCAATCTTGAAAAAAAGAGCAACTAGGTCCATGTTTAATTAAGAGGGAGAATTAGCCTTAAGATAGAATCATATTTGTCTGCCCATGATATTTCACTTATCCAGCTCTTACAATCTCACAGGCCTACTTCTGTGATGGTCCCTGAGCCTTAGAGAAAAAATTCTTCATGTTCAATTTACAAGCAGTTCTCTGTTCATAAATGGTAGGAGTATCAGCAAGCCAGGATAGCTGTACCCTAATATGAGACAAAAAATAAAGAATAACATTTGTTATTGTGTCCACAGGACACAAACCATAATGAGTTGGCCGCCGTACAAACACCTTTTTCTTGCATGCAATTTTTTTGTCAATTACAATTAAAATTTTGATATTATTTTATATTGTTTTTAGGTGTAAAGCATAATGGTTAGACATTAACATAACTTACAAAGTGATGCCTCTTGTAAGTCTAGTGCCTGCCTGGCACCATACAATATTTCCAAATATTTCTGATCAATGTTGGAAAAATCTTTGTGAAGTTAGGAAAAAGGACAAAGGGAAAAACAGTCTATATAACTTTCTACTGAAAAATAATATCAACTAGGTGTTTCATCACCAAAAGAATTTATTTGGGAAAGAAAGTTTTGCACCCAGAGCATGCAGACATGGCAAGCCACGTACACCGTTTGGCCTGTGTGCCAAGGTGGAGAAATATTTATGAAGTAAAAAGGAAGTTAATGAAAGTGGAAATTAGAACTATAGAGTTTTATTATAAAAAGAGACATCTTCCTTCAGGCTTCTCATATGTAAGGTTCTCACGAATACGCTCTATGCAAGAAAGGTTATAAGCCTTAGCTCCTCTCAAAGACCTTACTGACTAATTATGTTTGCTTTAAGTTCCTGTTCATCTTTATCACTCCCCCATTTTGACACAGCTCTTTCTCTGAAAGCAGTGATGATCAAGAGCCAGGTCTTTAAAATTAGCAGGCTTTTTCTTCTGCAATGTCAGAAAGGACCTCTTCTGGATGCCATCTCTCATGTCAGAGGGAAAGTGCATATATCAGGCACAGCTTGTGTTAGGATCAACAGGCAACAGCTGAAAAACTCAACAATAAAAAAAATTCAAAACAGAAATAGAACAACATAACAGCCTAGTCCAGATGATGAATTTAAACCAGGGGCTCAAATCTGTAGATAATGAAATAAAGTTCATTATTCTCTTAGATAGATCAAAGTTCTTGATGACAGATTCAATAACCAGAAAATTTCCCCTGCTTTCACAAGAGCTTAGGAGACATAAACAAGAGTGTGTTTCTTCCAAGGAAAAGAGAGAAATGAAGTAAGAATCGATAGTAAGGGAAGAGTTGTACAGGCCTGATTCAGTCATTTTGACTATTCATTTCTTTTAGAGGTTAGCTGCTTTAATTTTTGGATAGTTTTCATTTCAGGTCATCAGACAGTGTGTAGTCTGAGTTTGGAGCCTTCTTTAGGTATGACACATGCACCCAAGAATCTGCTCCCCAGAGTTTAGTGGCACAGGAGTCAGTCAACAGCACCTGGAAAAAGCCCTTCACGTGCACTAGAAGGAACCATTTTTGAGGTGTCTTTTTTAGTAAACAAAATCTCCAGGTTATCGAGTATGATTTTGAGTTTTTCAACTCTTTGGAGTGCACAGTGAAAAGGTTATCCTACCAAAGCATGGTTCTTTTCAATAGAAGCTATTAGCCCTTATTATACTGAAGTATGTCTCCTTTTACCAACTGCGGATCAAAAGAAGCAGGAGCCAAATGTATGGGGCATCCTGTAATTATCCCAATAAATGAAAGCTTATGAGCTACCGAAGAGGATGAATTGAAATTTTAAAAGACAAACAGCAACGTTTTTGGCCAAGGTATTTGAAAAGTTTCTACTAATTTTGCCACCTAAATCTTAATAATGCCATTAATATGTCCAACTAAATCTGGAGACTGAAGACGGTGAGTACACTGAAAATGCCATAGAACAGGCCCAACAGCACAGACTTGTTGGAGCAGCTGATCAGTGAAGTGTGTCCTTCATCGCTGTGCAGCTGAAGAGGAGTTCCCCAAGTGGAAATAACCTTCTCTAGCAGGACTTCAACACTGGAAAGGCTTTAGCTTGTCTGGAAGGCAAAGCTTCAGTCCAGTGAGAAAGCATACATATGACTAAAATATACTTGTGTCCATGAGTTGGAGGAAGCTGTATCAAATCTATTTGCCAAAACTTAAATGGTCCCTTAAGCAATTTAAACCATCCAGGGACAGTGTGAACAGGCTTCCCCAGGTTGTACTTTGGACAGGTAGGATACTTAAGTTTGGCACATTTGTGGCCTTGTTAATATCTCCCCTCTAATACTGATACATGAATGCTGTCATTTTGTCTGTGGTCAAATGGTTTATTGTGTGTACAGCAGTCAGGAGTGGAAATTTTAGATTTTCTTGTACAATAGGGTTGTTATTTGGTCTGAACAAAGGCTTCCATTTCTTATCAAACCAGCAATTGTTGGATTTCCATATTTGTTTTTCTTTTTCCAAAGCCAATTGTTTGGCTTCTCTGGCCAGTTTTTCAAAGGTATCAATTGGGAAAATATGTCTTAAAGCCAGGACAGAGGTTTGACAGCTGCTGATGGCTTGAAGGGTTGCACTCTTAGCAGAAATGTCAGCACGGTGATTTCCTTTAGCTTCCAAGGTATCAGGTTTAGAATGTCCTGGAATCTCAATAACAAATAAAGCATCAGGGAAAGTATAGCATCCAGTAATTCCTGAATATATGAACCATTTTAAATTTTGTCTCCACAGGAGTTAAGAAAAGCGTGTTGCTTTCATAACATTCCAAAGTCGTACACTACTCAAAAGGCATATTTACTGTCAGTTTAAATGTCGACAGTTTTGCCCTTTTCTAAAATGAAGACTTGAGTGAGGGCATACAATTCAGTGCTTTGAGATAGACCTATTGATGTATTTCTCAGACATCCCCTTTGTTATGCAGCATGTGACTATTCATTTTTCATTCAAACTTTTATGAAAAAACAATTTACACCTACTTGTTATTTAACTATTGTAGGACCTCAGATTTACCAATCAAAGAGTTGTCTTCAGACCAGGACCTGCAGTATCAGCATCTTCCCAGAGATTGTGAGAAATGCGGAGTCCCTGGACCCAACAGGCCCTGCTGAATCAGTATCTGTACTTGAACTAAAAACCTAGTTGATTCATATGCACACTGAATTTGGAGAAGTGCTAATCCAGACTAGGTTTTCTCACGTTCTCAATTAGACATAATTTTTTTGTGTTGGGGAATGTAGGTATTTAGCATCTTTCTAGACATTGTCAAATGACCCAAGGGCAACATCAACTCTGTTTGTGAACCACTAGCCCAGAGTTTGAAACCTGAAGCATCCTGATAAATTCCAACGACATATATTCCTTACTCTGATTATAATCTCAGATCACTAAACTCCTCAAGCCCCATTTTTGCATAGTACCACCCCAATAGAATAGATTTTTATAAAATTAGAATTTGACAAATCTTTAAGGTATATAGCCCAGATTATATAGCATAAATTTATTTAAATATGTCTCTTATAATTAACAAGTTTTTATAATGTGGGACTAAATGGCAACTATTAACTTCTGATATGTCTAAAGTTTCTCATTGATTTAATATGTGGGGGAGGAAAAAGCTTTCTTCTACCTTCAATGTTCTTCTAGATGGTTTAATAATCAAGTAGACACAAGACAGATTAGCAAGAGAAAATAACCAAATTAATACACACATATGTAGGAAACCCCAAATACATAAAGGTTTAGGCATAGAAAAGATGATTGAGGTATACAAGACAGTCTGAACTGGGGATGAGATAATGCTCCTTATGGCTCTAAAGAGTCAATGAAGTATGATAAGAAGAGCAGATATTTGGTAAATAAAAGTTATCGCTGACATGTAAAGAGGTCAAAAAGATATTATCTCTGATAGTCTCAACTAAAGGAAGGACCCCTAATTAAAGAGTTGTCTAAGGACGACTCTTTAATTAGGTAATTAAAGGAAGGAGCAGGCCTTTCTCTTGAGCATGAGGCTAAAATTGGTTTTAGCTCACAATAACCCCCATACCACAGAGGCGCATCTTGGGTGGCTCATTCTGAACCCCCGCAGGCTAATGTGTTAGGAAGCCTAAGAGTGTAGTGCCCAAACTTTATATCAAAGTCACACAGTTTTCTCCATCGTTGAAGAGGTAAATAGTAATTTTCTGGAGCTATTAGAGATTGTGTCCCACCACAAGTCAGTTTTTTGAGAATTAAAGGGACCTGATGCAGACAGTTTCCTCAGTCTAGACTTTTGAGAGAACTTTAACTCAAGGTTGAGATAAGGTGCTGGGAGGGGAGACCTTGGGTAAGCAGGAGTGTCATGGAGAAGTAACAAAAACAGAATTTACTTGACTTCTAACATGGTCTCTTAGAAACAGAGAATCAGAAGGAAAATATTCTCTCAGTCCAGACAAGTGTCCCACAGGGAAATCATGGCTCTGATGTGGGAGTAACAATGGAAATAGGGCATAATGAGCAGGTAAAGAGAGATGAAAATATCTTCTCTGCTGCAGTCCCCCAGCCTCTTGATCTCGATGGCTGTTGCTTTTGACCTCTACTCTGGGTCAGAATTGATGCTTCACTCCTTCTTGCTTTTTTTTTCTGGGGACAAAGCTTTAGTCTACATTGACCATCCAGGGAGGAATTCAACTTCCGCACAGAGTCCTCCCTCTCAGAAACCCCACTCAGGTGAGTCTGAGAGCCCAGTAGGTAGTCCAGGAAAGGGTCAGAGAGAATATTTACCTGAGGTCACTTGAGAGCCTAATCAGTCTCTCCCAGAGCCCAGAGATGGCCATGTTTGTTTGCTGGGTACACTAACCAATTTAAAATTAATTTATTTAATATTTTTTAAGAGATGTGTTTATTGGAATCAGCAATGCACAGATTATTGGTGAATGTCCCATGATGGGAATGGAAGTCCATTGGGTGAAAATGAAGATGGAATAGGAGGCATACAGTGGTTCCAGTAAATCAGACCATGCACAAGGAATTTTGCAGTTCAGAGGTATAGGAAAATGGAGTATTAGGTGTGGAGGTGTGAGCAGGGAAGTGAGGAAATTGTTTTTGTTTTTTTTTTTTTTAAGAAGGTGTTTATTTGAGCATGTTTTGTGATCTTTGAAAACATCCAGACCAAGGCAGTAGATAGCACCTTGCAACAGCTGTTTCTGAGAGAAACATTTTGCAACATCCTGTCTCATGTTAGATACTCACATAAAACACATTATTTAATAAGTCTAAGAAAAAGAACTCACATTACCACATTGAATTTTGTGTTTGTCTTATTTCAATATCTAGAATTTGGAAACAAAATTATTGTTTTTATTAACTGATGTTTAGAAGTGGCATGTAATTAGGACATTTTTGGATTTGTTGAAAGTATTTTTGACATATGAATTAAGATTTGTGATAGAATTAATATATCCTGGTCCTCAGCAAAGAAACATGTAACAATTAAAATTTGATTACTTTTCTTTCTTTCTTTCTTTCCTTCTTTCTTTCTTTCTTTCTTTCTTTCTTTCTTTCTTTTCTTTCTTTCTTTCTTTCTTTCTTTCTTTCTTTCTTTCTTTCTTTCTTTCTTTCTTTCTTTTGCAACTGATCAGCTCCATTTCACCCTTTAATCAGTAGGAGAGACTGTCTAGATGTTGGCAGTTCAATGATTTGGGTCAGTAACATAGAATAATTGAATTTGATACCCTAGTTTTATATTAATAGGCTATTAGGACTTTCTCAATAAAAGTTATTCCCTCTGTCTACCAAGCGTACCTGTATTTCTCTTAATGACTTCTGGATCCTGAGCTCCCTGTGCAGTCTGAATAAGGTATTGTGTTCAGAACAATGTACTAATAATAAAAGCCTCTGGTAGCAATAAATATTGTCCTTAGGGAAAAAGAAATAAAGAAAAAAGAATACTAAAGAGTTTTTCTTTGCAATTATTTTATTCTTGGTGCAACTGTATATATTTTTGTTTATAAGCCTTTCACTTAACTGTAAATTGTAAAATTTCTTTATACAGTTTATACAGTGATGACTGAGATTTCATTTTGGTTTAGAATACTATACTTTCAAACAAAAACTGAAGGTTATTCCACCAAAATTTTTACAGTTTGACAGTGAATAGTTTTATATACATATAGAAGTATCTGGGTGAAATGTATAAAAATTTATAAATTTTGTGCGGTCAGTTCTATCAGTCGGTCATATTATGCCCCCATTACCTTTTTTAATTCATTATTTTGTCATATTTATTTTTTAAATAATATGTAATTTATATAATTTTCTATTACATTTGAATAACAATGTTATATTGGTTCTAGGTGTATAGCACGGTAATTAGACATTTATATAACTTACAAAGTGATCACTCTGATAAGTCTAATACCCACCTGACACCTTACATAGTTATTACAATATTATTGACTATATTCTCTCTTTGTCTTTAACCTTTGACATTTTAATTATAATGGGCCTTGGTGTGGCCCTCTTTTGGTTTATCTTGTTTAAGACTCTTTGTACTTCCTGGGCTTGTATGTCTGTTTCTTTCTACAGGACAGGGAAGTTTTCAGTCATTATTTCTTCAAACAAGTTTTCAGTCTCTTGCTGTCTTCTCCATCCAGTACCCCTACGATGCTACTGTTGTTCTGCTTGATGATGTCCTAGAGGCCCCTTAAATTTTCCTCATTTTTTCTTTGGATTTTCTTTCTTTTTCTTGTCGCTGCTCTGATTGGGTGTTTTCTGCTACCTTATCTACCTGCTACCTGTTTCAGTCCTCTGCTTCATCTAATCTTCAGTTGATTCCCTCTAATATATTCTTCGTTTCTGACTGATTCCTTTTTATGTCTTCTTGTTAAAGTTCTCACTGAGTTCATTTACTCTTTCCCTAATTTCACTGAGCAACCTTATAACCAGTGTTTTTGAATCTGCCTCTGATAGGTTGCTTGTCTCCATTTTGTTTAATTCTCTTTCTCAAGTTTTGTCCTGTTCTTTCATTTGGGACATATTTCTATACCTCTTCATTTCAGCTGCCTTCCTGTGTTTGTTTGTATATATTAGGGAGATCTGTTATGTTTCCTTGTCTTTGTAGAGTGGCCTTTAGTAGTGGGTGTCTTTGAGTGCCCAGTGGCACAGTATCCCTGATCTCCTGAGCTGGGAGCTCCAGGTGTGTACCTTGTGTGAGTTGTGTGTGCATTCCTGTTGTAGTTGAGCATTGGTTGCTGTTGGCACATCAGTGGGAGAAGTTGACCCTTGGACTGATTGGTTATGAAGACTGACCAGTAAGAGCCTTACCTTACATGGCAGGATTTGCTTTATCAAGACTCTAGAACCTGCTCAGTCTGCCCTTGGAGGTGTCATCCTTAGATGTGGCCCTTGGTGGTGCTCTGGATCAGTATGAAGCTAGCTACAAGTTGTGGCAGTCCTGGGGCCTCCTGAAAGGGGTTCTTCTGTAGGCAAAGTTCAGCTGCCATTTTTGCCCTGCCCAGGACCATCTAGCAAAAGTCACTAAACAATTTGCAGATGGCTGCCACCCACACTGGGCGTGGAGGCACCTCAAGAAGCCAAGACACAAACCAAGGCCAGCCGTAGAAGGTCCAGTATAATGAAATATGTGGCATGATCTCATGTCCTTAGGGATAAATGTTTAAAGAAAAGGGACCAATAGTTGTAGCATAAGCAAGAGTTTACAAAATAGATCTGGGAATGCCTTTGCATGTTAAACCAGGAAAAGAACAAAGACGAGTGTATACATCTGATGTGACAAAAAAGCAGTCAAAACTTAAAGGTCAAGAAGAGCAAAGGAAAGATGCTGCAAAGAAAAGTCTCATTCATGCACTACTGGGCCATATAAAAGCAAGGGTGATCAAATAAATGTGTAATAGATGCAGGGATAACAATTAGATCAGGGCTGAGGTGGACACCATGATGAGGCCAGTGAGGCTGAAAAAGCCAGTCAGTATGTGGTCCCTCGAGTCCAAGATAACTGCAGCACTAATGCTAGGTGCCACTTCTCTCTGCACCTGGCTCTCTGTGAGGTCTTCATTCTTGCTTTTATCTCATTGGCAGGGACTAGTCTCTTAAAATTAATCTTGCATTATTGCAGTAGAGTCCAGAGTTTTTGACTGTGTCCCAAAGTAAGACATTCTTTTTACATGGTGATCTAAAGCAAACACGGCAATACGCACACATGTAGACACTCACACACACACAAACTCATACATACATACTCACATGACTGACAAAGAAAACCATGAAACAATTATGTATATACCTTTACTATAGGTAATACACTCTCATACTTTCTTTCATGCCTTCTTGATTCTATTCTAATTCTTACAAGCCATAGTCTGACACCCTAGTGTGTCCTAATACAGAATATGGAAAACATTCCTCTGGCATGTCCTCCACACCTAGGTCAGTGTTTCTTCTTCTCTTCTTTCTCTCATCAACAGCAATTTCTATGAGAGCATGTTCTCTCATCCCTCCATGGAATATGTATTTAATAAGCTACTGTTCCCAACTCAGCTAAGTCAGGTAGGAGAGTGGTGATGTGTGTAACATGGTATGTGCCTCATAGCACTCACTGTTGCAAGAAGAAAAGATGTAGGATTTTTTTAAATTACATGATGAAAATCCAAACACCAAAATTAAGTGATGAAGATGTGTCTTTTTCCTGTGACAATGTTAAGGGAAAAAAAAAAAAAAAGATTTATGAAGGAGAAGGTGCAGGCAATCTGAAAGAGGATGTAGAGTTTGGAGGATGAAGAAGTGGTGAAATATTTTCAAAAGGCCAATGGAGGGGCTCCAAAAATGGGTGAGTAGACACCCTGAGCCTAAAACTGTGGCATCAGGTGAAGCTGGGAGTCAAGTTAAATGTTAGAGAGTAAGTGTGAGTGAAGGCAGGGAGTGCCCTGTAAGAGTGAAGCTGGCTGAAAAGCTGCAAAGAGTTGAGCTCTTCTTTGAAGCTACAGAATTTTGGTTTCTGTCTCCATTGGGGAGTCACTAGGGGAGAAATTTATATCTGGAAGTTTGATGTCAGCTTTGATTACAAAACTGATTAGAAATTTTTTTTTAGGCTTTAGGAATATCTGTTTGGTTAGAGGGGAGAGAAGACAGGAATTGAAATTTGGCTGTGGAATTTGGAGACTGAGATGTAGGGAAGCAATGGAGACACTGGAGAGGTAGAAGAAAATAGTCTCATCTCATCACTGTGGTAACCTCTCATTTACCCACAGGAAGGAACTGTGCTAATTATGTTACACATGTTAAATCTATCACCATCCTGGATGAATACCACTCTCTGCAGTATTTGGGTGAAGATATTAACATGTAGACTGGTCTAGTTGTCTGCCCTTTTTCAAAAGCTAAAAGGTGGTAGATCTGAGAATCAAAACCATGTTTTCTGCTTCCAAAAATTCTACACTTAATGTCATTTTGAAAAATCTCTTCCCATGTCAGCTTAAAAAAACCATTTTTCATGCATGTATTTTCCTTTGTAAATTGCAGATTTATTTTCTCAACACATTTTCTAGTGCGATGTTTATTTTAATTTATTTTAAAGGTGTCTTGACAGCATCAACATATTGTTATTTTCTCATTTTAATAAATTGTATTTCTTATTTTGTTAATTATTCTGGCCTCGAGCAAGTGGATATAATTGGGGTTGGCATGTTGCCAAAAAAAAGGTTGTGTTCTTTTATCACAATATCACAACCCCCTGCCACAGTTTATTAGATATTCTCTCTCTCTCTCTTTCTCTCTCCATGATTTTATATCTTCTATTTAAATATTTTTCTAGGTACAGGACAGGAAAATGTCATATCAAAATGGAATCCCATTTTTACATCTCTATGAAGTCTTACAAACTGGAATTTGGTACTGTTTCTATATAGTCTCAAAGAAGATAATCTATTGACAGCTTGCCTCATATCATTTTTTCCTCATATTATGTCTGGGGATGAGTAGAGACTGGAAGTAACATGACCCCAGGAGGATATAGTGTGTATAGTTTGTAGAGCATGAGCAATTCTCAAGGCAGGGGTACCTAGCTCATATACTCCAAAACATGTTCTTTAAAATATAAATGCAGAATGCCAGTCAACATATGGAAATAAAGAAGAGACCATTTCTATTCTATAAAACCCTGGAAATAAAATAAGGAAAGTGTGAAGAACAACACATAATTGAGGGATCCCTTTGTCTTGAAGTTTCATCTGTAACAGCCCATCTCATTCCTCCACATTCTCTGACACCATCCCTATCATCTCTCTCTTGTTCATTCCCTCACCACATGGCTTCCTTTTGAACGTTGATTACTTGAGACAAGGGGCAACCTCAGGACCACTGCACTGGCTCTTTCCCATGCAGGCTATAGACTCCCTCAGAAATCTTCCTGTCTTCCCCTTTGTCGACCTTGAGATTTCTGTTCAAATGGTACCTTGTTTGCCTGTATTTCTCAATTTTAGTAGAAATAACGACAACAGATGGACATCATATATGATATTTCATTTTTTATTAGTTTTAAGTAGACAGTACATTGGTTAGGCATTTGTATAGTTTATAAAATGATCCCCCTAATTGCTCCTTCTCTCCTCTGGTTTTCCACCTAGCCAATATATTACTGCTAACTGCATTTCCTAGGCTGTGCTCCCCATCCCCGTGAGCATCTAACAACTACTAATTTGTACTTCTTTAACGCTTCACCTCATTCTCCCAGCCCACAATTTCCCCTCCCCTTTGTTCATCACTAAATTGTCCTCTATGTTTATGAGTCTGTTTTTAATTAATCTGTTCTTTTTCTTCCTTTAATGTTCTCAGAAAACTAAAAGTCACTGAAAAGAGAAATTGAAGAAGATACGAAGCACACACTGTGCCCATGGGTAGGAAGAATCAACATAATTAAAGTGGCCACACTACCCAAAGCAACCTATAGATTCAATGCAATCCCTATCAAAATACCATTGGCATTTTTCAGAGAGCTAGAACAAATAATCCTAAAATTTATATAGAACCATAAAAGACCACAAATAGCCACAATAATGTTGAGAAAGAGAAAAAAAGTTGGAGGTATCACACTACCTGATATCAAAATATACTACAAGGCTATAGTAATCAAAACAGCATGATATTGTATTTTTTATATTTTTTCCCCATCATTGAATTATAGGAAATCAGTTTCTCAGGACCTTACACTCCTTGATGAGAAAATGGTTAGGACTCAGTATATAGTCCTCAAATATAATACAGAATTTCTCATGAAACCTGTGAAATACATGGTTTATAGGGGAAAATGCTGAGAATGGGACTAGAATTGGTAATCAGAGTTATCAGAAGACATTTTTTTAAAAGAGATCAGATTTCTACAAAATTATATGTGCATACATACATATAAAATGTATGTGTATATATAGAGAGAACAAAATAGAAACTATAGAATTTCAGCATGTTAGTAACACCACATGTAAAAATTAATCAGTTTTTTTTTTTTCATTTTAGTCATCACCTCACCACATGGAACCAGGAAATGATACACTAATTTCAGAATTTCTTATTCTGGGACTTTCAAAGGAACCAGAACTGCAGCCCTTCATATTTGGGCTCTTCCTCTCCATGTATCTGATCACTGTGTTTGGAAACCTACTCATCATCCTGGCCGTCAGCTCAGACTCCCACCTCTACACACCTATGTACTTCTTCCTCTCCAACCTATCCTTGGTGGACATCTGTTTCACCTCCACCACTATCCTGAAGATGCTCGTGAACATCCAAACACAAAGCAATGTTATTACTTATGGAGGCTGCATCACACAACTGTACTTTTTTCTATTCTTTGGAGCATTAGATGACTTCCTCCTAACCCTGATGGCCTATGACCGCTTTGTGGCCATCTGTCACCCCCTGCACTACACAGTCATCATGAACCCCCAGCTCTGTGGACTGCTGCTTCTGGTGTGCTGGATCATGAGTGTCCTATATTCTTTGTTACAAAGCTTAATGATGTTGAGGCTATCCTTCTGTACAGATTTGGAAATCCCACACTTTTTCTGTGAACTCAATCAGATGATTAAACTTGCCTGTTCTGACACCTTTATTAATAACATGGTGATGTATTCTGGAGTTGGGCTGATGGGTGTTGGTCCCCTCACTGGTATCCTTTACTCTTACTCTAAGATCATTTCTTGCATACGTGGAATGTCATCAGCTCAGGGGAAGTATAAAGCATTTTCTACCTGTGCATCTCACCTCTCAGTTGTCTCCTTATTTTATTGCACAGGTCTAGGAGTGTACCTCAGCTCTGCTGCTACCCACAGCTCACACTCAAGTGCAGTAGCCTCAGTGATGTACACCGTGGTCACACCCATGCTGAATCCTTTTATCTATAGTCTGAGGAACAAAGACATAAAGGTGTCTCTAAAAAAATTCTTTGGGAAGGTGGGAATAAAAATAACAGAATAATTATGAAAGCTATTGTTGAATATCAGAACATATGCCAAAAGTGATAAAACAGCAGATTATTATAATTAGCTTCAGTATCTTTTGCTTTAAATTTTATCAGTTAACTAATGCTGTATAACAATCTATCCAAAATCGAATGATTCATTTCAGATGGGGTTATATGATGGGAGTTGTTCTGATCTCTGTTCAGATACTCATGGGTCTACATCAGCTGGGAGTCTGTATGTTGTGTATCAGCTCATCCATGATGTAGTTTGAGGCTGTAATGCACCCCTGTCTTGAACCAATTTATGACAATTTATTTATATAAGTAGTATATACTTCTAGTTTATAAAAAAATGAGTTTACCAAAAGTAATTTGCCATAAATTAATGTCACTGTTATTATATTCATATAAAACACTTGCTTTCTACCAAATAATATTTCTCCTTCCTCCATTAAAGTGTGATTTAGCTACCTGTGCTCTACATCCTACCTTGAGCCATGTTATTAGATTACTTTTGCTGCACTTTTTTTCTTTTTCAAAATTATTGAGATGGTTTTGGTTAATAAAATAAAATATTTTCAAGTGTACAATTCAATAATAAATCATATGTATATTGCTTGTGTATTCCCATCCAAGTTAAATTTCCTTTAATCACCAAACATTTGATTCCCTTCTTATCATATTTAAAATTTTTAAATTTACTGAATTAAAATGACCTTAGAGAATTAAGAGTACATATTGCATGGGTCTATTTATACATAATTCAGGAAGTGTACAAAAGTTTTAATTGCATTGTTATATAACTGTAAAATTACATCTTCTTGAGCCTCATTTTCTTATGGTAATATGGGATAATAATCATTCTAATGAATGTGGTACACAAGAAATGAATTCTGTGAAAATATTTTTTAGTCCAAAACTCTTTTATGAGTTAGTAGTTTATATATTTGTGTATTTATATATTTTCAATTAACACACTAACTTGTTATATATGCACATATACAGACTGAATGAACCCATTTTTTTATGTTGAAAAAATTTAGACAACATTGAGGGAAAAAATGAATACAGTGATAGGTTAAATGGACATAAAAAATTTAAAGTACAGAAATGTAGACAGAAAAATTTAAAATGGATTGGTTTTCTCTAATTTTAATAATTAATTATTTTCTTATATTGTTTACAGTCCTCAAATTCAGAACTACATTTACATTTATGCAATGGGGAAATCTCCTAACCTGCTGATGGGGAAATTTTACTTTTAATTTTTTTCTTCTACTTAATATGAGTTTAAACACTAAATGGTTTAATCCAAGAAAAAAAAAATGAATGAACCAAGATGTTTAAAGTAGTTTCCTCAAAAATAAATTATTGGATAAATGTTTGTATAAAATTTCTGTTGTTCTATAAACTAATCATCATCACACTAGGATTTAAAAGAATATATATTTATTTGCCTATAGTTCTGGAGGTAAGAAACCTGATGAGACAATGGACTAAAATTTAGTTTTCTACAAGGTTAGTTCCTTCTGGAGGCCCCAAGAGAGAATCTGCTTCCTCTCCTATTCCAGCTCCTCATGGCCACAAGCATTCCTTGAGTCATGGCCCTTTATCCATCTTCAAAGCCTGCTGTGTAGAATCTTGCTCTCTTCCTCTGATTCCAACTATTCTTCCTTCCTGTTTCACATTCTAGGATGATGGTGATGACATTAGTCTCACCCGCATAATCACGGCCAATGTTATCATAAAGGCATCTGACTAGCCAAAGTATCCCATCTGCTACTTTAATGCTACGTTGTAGTGAAAAATAATGTATTAAAGGTTTCTGAAAATTGCAATATGAATGTCTTTTAGATGCTCTTATGCTTCTTAATGTAAAATATTTTTCATAAATATATTATATAATGTCACCCAAGGGCCTTTATTTAAAAAAATCAAATAGGTATTTTTTAGAATTATATCATATGATGTTATTCATACATCCTTATATGAAATAATTGAACGATTAATTCATAATAGCCTCTGGAATGAGTGAACACCTTATTTGTTCAAAGTAACTCCAAAAAGGATTTTTGGTTCCGAAGACATAAAATTACCTGCACCTGACTCTAAACACAGAACTACGGCCTTGCTACTCAAAGAGTGGTCCTCATACCAGGACCTGCAGCATCAACATCACCCGAGATTGTCTAGAATCTCTAGACCAACGTGATCTCCATTAAAAGTAGAATCCTGGGTGACTCATATGAACTCTGAATTAGGAGAAGTGCTGGTTCAGACTAGGTTTTCTCGCCTTCTCGGTTAGACATAATTACTTGTGTTGGGTATTGTAGGTGTTTACAGTCTCCCTAGACATTTTCAAATAGCCCAGGGGCAACATCATCTCTGATTAGAAATCACTGACCCAGAGTTTGAAAACTGGAAGCACCCAGACAGATCCTGATTAAGACCCATCCCTCACTCAGTTTGTAACTTCAGATAGATCAATAAACTCCTTCAAGCCCCAATTCTGCAAAATGAAATTGAGTTTATAATAATACTACCTCATAAAAGAGACTTTAAAAAAAATTTAAATCGGACAAAGTCTAGAGGATGTTAATTCAGATTACATGGCATAAAAATATTGAAATGTATCTCTCATAATTAACAAATATTTCATAATGAGGCCATGAATGACAGCTCTTAACTTTGTGATATGAGTACAAAATGTATCATTATTTTGACAAATGAGTCAGAAAGCCAGAGTGTGGCCTGGGATTGCATATCAAGAGGAACCCCACACCCCTCTTAAAAGGGGAATAGCAATTCTCTGGAGACGTCAGGGCTGAGTCCCATCACAAATCAGTGCTTTACAGATCTATGGGACCTAGTCTTGACAGATTTTTTATTCTCAGACTTTGGAGAAAACATGAAGTCAGGGTTGAAATAAGGTGGTGGAAGGTTAGAGTTCAGGGAGATCAAGGAAACAAAGTTGTAGATACTAATTTCATTTGACTTCTAACCTTGTCTCTTGGGTCAGAGAATCATTAGGAAAAATTTCCTTTCTGTTTTTCCAGAGGCCCAGAGAGAAATCACGTGCTTAGAGGTTGGTATAACAGAAGGGAGATGTCTGATGAGCAGATAGAGAGCGGTAACACTTCCTCTGCGCAGTCCCTTAGCTTGTTACAGCATTGGTGGATAGGACATGGTTGTTGCTTTTGACTCCTAAGCTGGATCTGAGCTGATATTTCACTCCCTTCTGCCTTCCTGTCTATAGACAGAGCTTCAGTCTCCATCACAAATTATCCAGGGAGGAATTCAGACTTCCAGACAGAGTCCTCCCTCTCAGAGAACCCATCCAGGTGAGCAGTTCAGGAGAGCATCAGAGAGAATGGAACCCGAGAACTCTTACCTGAGTCACATGAGAGCACAATCAGCTCAGCCCAGAGATAAGTGATCACTGAGCTATATTTTTGGTTAAGTAATTTATTATTCATTTATTTATTATTTTAACAAGCATGTATCTGCAGTACAGGAATTATAGTTGATGATTCTGTCATAGGATTGAGGGTCCAGTTGGGTGAAAACATGAAGTCAGACACTATAGAGTGAGTGAGATGCATAAAATGATTGCAATAAGATGAAAATTATTTGAGGAGTTTTGTTGGTCGGGGAGTAGGAAATAGAGTGCTAGATATAGAAGACGGTGCAGTGAAATGAGAGTGTTTGCATTAAATTTCTAAAATGGGTTGTATTTGAGCATGTCTTGTATTCATTGAAAAGATCCAGACCAGTGGAAATAGATATTACCTTGCAACAGCAGTTCATGACACATTCATTACAGTATCTTCTTTCATGCTCAATATTCAAATGAAAAAAGTTATTTAATAAGTCTGAAGAGGGGTACCAAATAGTTTCAGTTTGAATTATTTCATTACTGATGAGGATGCATATATTTGGGGTTTGTTAACCATTTACTTTTTCTATTGAAACAGTAGTAATTCCTGTCTCATACTTAATCTTTCCCTTCAGTGATCATTATTCCATACCTTGAATGAGAAATTCTGTCATGGACTTGAGGAATATGAATGGAGGACTGACCAAATTCTAGGCAAAAAATAGAGGGTGCAGAAAACCAATGATTTTGCAATGTAGAGAAGGAGAAATTAAGGTTACATGTTGTATCTTAAATTTTAATGCATCAAAAGCATTGTAGTCATTTCATGTTATGTATATCCAGTGATGACTTCACTGTACCAGCTAATGGGTAGAATATCTCCAACTCAGTTTATAATTTATTTTCTCCTTCATATGGGTTTTCAATGTAATATTCTCTTATTCAAAAGACGCTAATGAATGAATGGAGAGGCTTCAACTCAGTTCCCTCAGCAAATTCTATTGAACAAATATCTGTATTAGATTCTATTGCTGCTGTAAAATATTTCAACACTACTTGTTTAAAACAAATATATGCATTCATATTTCTGAGTGTCAGAAGCTTGAATTCTTCTCATGGCTAACATCAAGATGTCTGCATGGATAGGTTCCTTCTAACATCTCAGTAAAATCTGTTTTCTTTCTAGTTCCAGTTTGCATTCTGGCCACCTGCATTCTGTCTCATGGCCCCTCTTCGATCTCCAAAGTCAGCAATGTAGCATTTTCATCTTGTCTCTTCTGCTTCTAGAGGTACCTTAGTCCCACCTAGATGATCCTGACTCATCTTCTACCTTAAATTCAGCTGATTATCAACCCTGTTTCACCAGCTACCCTAATCCTCCTTGCTATAAAAATACCATATTCAAAGGCCCTGGGGCTTAGGCTGTGGACATCTTGGAGGTTTTTAATCTGCCCCCTATGAATTCTATTTCAAAAGCATATGTGTCACTCAAGGTCCCTTATGTGAAAGAAATAAACACAGAATTTATCAAAACCTCTAAATGAGTAAATACACTATTTTTTTAAAAAAATTACATTCAAGGACAAGATCTGGTTCAGAAAACCTAAAACTACCTACAAACGACTGGAACCGAGGACCTCACCTTTGCTACTCAGAGAGTGGTCCACAGACCAGGAACTACAGCATTAAAATCACCTGGGAGATTGTTTGATTCTCGGAGTCTCTGGGCCCAAAAAGATTTGCATTTGAACTAAAGTCCATCTGTCACCCACTTCACTACACAGACATTACAAACCCCTGGCTCTGTGGACTCCTGGTTATGGTGTCCTGGATCGTGAGTGCTCTGGTTTCCTTGTTAGAAAGGGTGACTCACACACACATTGAAGTTGGAGAATTGCTGCTCCACACTAGGTTTTCTCAACTTTTACTATTAATATTTGGGAAAGAATAATAATTACTGTGGTACTTTCCTGTGGATTGTTGGTATTTAGCAGTACCCCTTTGGACATTGCCAGATACCCAAGGGGCAAAATCATTTCAGGATGAGAACCATTGCCTAGGAACAGCCTGAAAATATAATCAAGTCCCAACAGATACTCTGGTATTAACTTTGAGCACATCACTAACCCTTTCTGCTCCATACCACGCCCTTTGTACAGGCCATTATCTGTGGGGGTACACATTTGCCCACATAACCTTGCATTTCTGTCCCTTTCTTTAAGTCTCTGTTCAAATGTCATCTTGTTTGTAGGTCTCGTTTAAGTACCCATAAAAAATAGAACACCCTAATCACTTTCTCCTTTTTTTCATACTATCTGTCCCTATATAAAATGTTATATGTTTTTATTATTTTTTTCTACATTCTTTCTTCATCATTGACCCACAACCTAGACATGCCCAAACATGGCTAGCAAACAATATTTCTAAAAAGCATAAAGAATTTCTCATTAACAAAGTAAAAATACATGAACCCTCTGGGAAAATAAAAGCAGAAAGGGACAAAAATTTCTAATAGGAAATGGTATAGTACTCTAAGATGGAACTAGATTCATACAAAAATACCTAAATTAATTTCTTAACTGCAAAATATAAGCTCTAGCATTAAAGCTTTGTGAGTAATATGAGTTTGTATAAAAATTACTCAGGTTCTTTTTCTCTTTCTTGTAAGTCACCTCCACCAATGGAGGCTGACAATCTTACAAGAGTTTTAGAATTTCTTCTTCTGGGACTTTCAGAGGAACCAGAACTGCAGCCCTGCATATTTGGGCTCTTCCTCTCCATGTATCTGATCACCCTGTGTGGAAACCTGCTCATCATCCTGGCCGTCAGCTCAGACCTCCACCTCCACACACCCATGTACTTTTTTCTCTCCAACCTGTCCTTGGTGGACATCTGCTTCACCTCTACCACTGTCCCAAAGATGCTGGTGAACATTCAAACACAAAGCAAAGTCATAAGCTATGAAGGCTGCATCACACAAATATATTTTTTTATTCTTTTTTCCGTGTTGGATGACTTCCTCCTGACTGTGATGGCCTATGACCGCTTTGTGGCCATCTGTCACCCCCTGCACTACACAAGCATTATAAACCCCCGGCTCTGTGGACTTTTAGTTTTGGCGTCCTGGATTGTGAGTGCTCTGATTTCCATGTTAGAAAGCATAATGGTGTTGAGTCTATCTTTCTGTGCAGACTTGGAAATTCCCCATTTTACCTGTGAACTCAATCAGATGATAAAACTTGCCTGTTCTGACACCTTTGTTAATAACCTGGTGATGTACTTTGCAGCTGTCCTGCTGGGTGGTGTTCCTCTGGCTGGTATCCTTTACTCTTACTCTAAGATCATTTCTTGCTTACGTGGAATATCATCAGCTCAGGGGAAGTATAAAGCATTTTCTACCTGTGCGTCTCACCTCTCGGTTGTCTCCTTATTTTACAGTACGAGCCTAGGAGTGTACCTCAGCTCTGCTGCTACCCACAGCTCACACTCAAGTGTAGTAGCCTCAGTGATGTACACTGTGGTCACACCCATGCTGAACCCCTTCATCTACAGTCTCAGGAATAAAGACATAAAGTGTGCTCTGCAAAGATTCTCTGGGATGTCAGCTATAAAAGGGACAATTGTCCTAAGGCTGAAAAATTTCCCTTGATTTCACTGTTTAAGCCTCAGTGCCAGAAATTGTAATTTTTCAATCAGATTGTGGTTGGAGCACTTGCTTCTTTTATTCATGTCCTGGAATTTTCATTTGTTTGAATTTAACTTCTCTATACAATTTAATGTAATTACTTTATTAAGTTTCCTAATCTGTCTGTTGTATAGATAGCTTTCTCCCTGGCCTTTTTCCTACAACCACAATGTTTTTCCAACCATGGTCAGAAAATTTGGAAATATTTGTTTCTTTAATGGGCAACATGGATTTCTTAAGAATAATGTCTTCTCACATGACATATATCACTGTAAATAATTTGTTCTTATTTTATGAATGAAGTAATCATAAGTGGTATTAATAATGTGGGAAAAAATTTCACTTGGCTAGTAAGCCCATTGATATAATTTTATTTCAGAAAAATTCAAAACCCAGTTTTCACTTTGGTATCTCTCATTCTATTTAATCAATACTTTAACTACTACTCTTAACAATGTAGATGTCATCATTGTTCCCTTTAAGTCTCAGCCTGCTGATAGTGATGCTATAGGTGAGGAAGGCTTCAGGCACTGGTTTTGGCCCCTATTGCTTGTTACTCAGACCAGAGTCAACACTGTACCTGAATCAGCACTTGTGGTCCTTATTATATTTGTAATAGCATCAGGAAATTATGAAAACACCAGGTTTATTATTCATAGGTTCTGGTAAAGCCAGAGAATTGAAATCACCAAAAAATATATCTCTAATACAAAATATGTTTGTAAGTTTACACTAACAGTCACATGGCTCCCTGTTAACCATTATAGAAGGTGTTCAGCTGAGGACTGACCAGTTAGACTACTGGAAGGAAGCACAAGTAACCAAATCATGGAGATACTAATAGCATGCAATGAGTAAGAGCACAGGTCATAGAACTCCCACTCTTGCACACCAGGATAGCCTGCTGAGCAGCATTGCTAAGATGTTTCAGCACACAAAGCCAACAAGCACCCCAGCAGAATCTCCCCAATACCAGACAAGGCAACACCAGGATGGAAGTAGACAATTAGTAAATGAAAATTAGCCACTTAATTAAGGACCGATCAGTGAGATCCACGACTCCAAATCCCTTACTCATGATTCTTCATCATCTTTGCTCTGTATTAACATCTTATCTGTAAGCCATCAGGAAGTTTGGGCTTTTGAGCACTGGCTTTCCCACTCTTCTTGGTGTTACTGTCTTCAGTAAAATAGCCAATATTTTTTTGATGCAAAAAATCTGTGTCAATTCTCATTGATTTGCTGTGCACCTGGGTGGGCACAAACTCACTTTTGGTTAGTTAAATTTTACTGGAGGGCACACAGCACACCCAAGATCACACAGGAAGGTTTAAGTGGATTGGGGGGGGGGGAGAGAGAGAGAGAGAGAGAGAGAGAGAGAGAGAGAGAGAGAGAATGGATAGAGGGTTCTGCTTTTATTGGGGCCAATGGCAGTGTGGCTAAGGTTTGTGTATTTGCATTTTATTAGCAAATTTAAAACAATTGGAATTAGAGTGTGAGAAGTGAAAAGTGGGGTAACTCGTGTGGTCAAGTATCTAGGTTACTCAGGGCTTTTGAAAGTGGACCTTCCTTGGTTGGGTGGCCTGGCTGCTTATCTAGTAGCCATGTCATATAGCTGGTGATAAAGACTGACCTAAACTTTAAGCAAATGGAATCAGTCAGTAGGGTCTATGAGAGGAGCTAGGGCTTATGGAATTACTCACACTATACTAATAGCATGTAATACTATTAGAATGTAATACTAATATACTAATAGCGTGTAATTGTGAGAACCTTACAGGAAGAACTCTTATATTTATAATAATGTTGCAGGAAACAACACCTGATGGAGGAAATTGGACACTCAGACAACTTTGTTAGAGGAAGGAGAATTTATTGGCTATTGGAGTGTGTGTAGTTAACAACACCATGTACAACTCCCCTTGGTTAAATTTATTACAGCTTATATACCTCTGCAGTGTCCATGCAAGGGGTGTGTGATTCCTTTGTCTGAGGTTCTATGTGCACTTCATGTCTCAGGAAGGGAAGAAAGAGATTCAGGTTGACGGCTGAAAAGGGAGAGGAATTTCCAGAACACTGGTCTTATCTATTTACAGGTCATTTTGCCTTGTAGAACCTACAACCTTGGTGTTATCAACACTGTCAGAGAGATGCGACACTAAGGGTATAAGCAGAAAGTAGCACTTATTGATTCCAGCACTGGCTCAGCAGATTTCTATCCAAAGGCTGAACCCTAATTGTAACATAACAAGCAGTTTTACACAATCTTGTTATTTCTACACAGTTACAGAAATAAGGAAGAACATCAGCTGGATAGCAAGCTATGAATCAATAGATGTGAGCTGGCGAGTGCTTGAGTTGGGGGAGGTAGCTATGAGAAAACACGTCAACTGAAGAGTCCTTGAGCGAGGGGATAGGGCAGTCAGAAATGGATTTTAACTGTCTGTCGGTCATTTCTGCAAGCCCTTTCCTTTGTGTTTTTCAGATGCCTCCTCTCCTCTCCTAATAAAGCTATGTGGTTCTAACTTCCTTTTCTCTTCTATAAATACCCCTTCACCTTCGCATTTGGGCCAGAGTATGCCAGGTGGCCTACCATGTCTGGATGTACTGGGTTGTAAAGCTTTCATTTTCCTGAATAAATCCTTTTTGGTGACAAAACACCTAGCCAATATTTTAATTCAACACTTGCAATATGTTTATTCAACATGGTGATCATTGAAATGAATGCCTCGGAAATCAAATGTTTAGTGTCAGGCACTTACACTATAAATACATTACTGGGCTTTATACCTGGTCTTCTGATTTATTGTCTTATTCAACTTGGGGTCCAGAATATCTACCATATCACTGACAAAAATCTATCACCCAGTGGAGTCCACATAGAAACATATATGCGAGGGTCAGAGACAAATAGAAAATGAGTTTTACATTAATTTCTGAGTTAAGAATGAGATAAGGCACCTGGGGCTTGAGAGAGGAAGGAGGTCATTGCAGGACAGTAAGAAGAGCAGATGTTCAGTAATCACAGTTTGCCCTGCCCTATATTTAGGTCATAACAAGTTGTCTCTGATGATCACTCTTATAACGAGCAAAGCCCCAAATACAAATTCTTTAAAGGAAAGGTAAAAGTTTCTATTTGGCTCCCAGGGTCTTGATTGTATTCAACTCAAAAATAATCCACATTCAAATCTTGGGTTTACTTATCATAAACCTCTAGAATGGTGATGCGATTCATTCTTTTGCAGGTATCTGTACAGTTTTCCCATCACCATCTATTGGAAAGATTATTCTTTCCCTGTTGTATATTCTTGGCTCCTTTCTCCAAAATTCATGACCATATGTGTGTGAGTTTATTTCTGGGCCTTCTATTCTGTTCCACTGATTTATGTGTTTTTATGCTATTACCATAGTGTTTTGAAGACAATAGCTTTGTGATATAGATTAAAATGAGGTGGTGTAATGCCTCCTTCTTTGTTCTACTTTTCAAGATTGCCTTGGCTATTCGAGGTCTTTTTAGGACTGTTTGTTTTAGAAATGTTTGTTTTATTTCTGTGAAAAATGGTACTGGAGTGTTGATAGAGATTGCATCGAATCTGTGGACCACTTTAGGTAATATTAAAAAAAAATTCAACTGAGTAAATTTAAATATCTAACTTGCTTTAAGTGATTCATATTTGGGCAGCATCCCATGTAGCCACTAAGAGGGCATGCTTAGGGGTTGTACATCCAGGGTTTGTACAAAATGGAAGTTCAATAGAAAGAAAGGTAGGGCAACCAAGTATTAACAAGAGAAAAAAATTATTTTCTGGCCATGACATTTGGGGAGGTGGAGGAAAGAGAAAGAAAAGTGTTATTATCATGCAGATTCCCTTTTTATTGTTGGGGATGGAGCAAGCGAAAGTGACAGATTATCTGACTGATGCCTGACCAGAGAATTCAGGACTAGTTAATTAAAATTATATTTGGGATAAGGTTGAAACTGACATTAGATCTGGCATAAATTTATGTTTGGCATCATGAGCTTTTAGCACAAAGTGATATCACTTTGGGCCTTCCTTTTCTCTTTAATAGTAGTATAAACGCTTTAACAATATTAATTATTCCAATCAGTGAGTACAAAATATTTTTACTTTTTTTTGTGTCTTCTTCAATATCTTTCAGCAACTTCTGAGACTTTTCTTTTTTATGTTTTTTACTTTATTTATTTATTAAAATTATTGGGTGACATTGGTTAATAAAATCAACAATACGATTTATTGTTGAATTATACACTTGAAACTTATTTGATTTTATTAACCAATGTCACCAAACGTTAAATTTCCTTTCATCACCATCAAATATTTGACCCTTTTTACACCTATCTACTTCCCTCCTTCCCTCTGGTAATCGCTAATCCACTGTCTGCGTTCATGAGTCTCTGTCATGTATGCTGCTTTCAGTTTTATATCCTACATATGAGTAAAATCATATCATTTTCAACCTTTTCTGTCTGACTTATTTTGCTTATCATGATTATCTAAAGATTCATTCATATTGTCACAAATGGCATCTCTTCTTACAGCTGAGTAATATTCCAATGAATATATGTACCACAGCTTCTTCATCCAATCATCTGTTGTAGGACACTTCAGTTGCTTCCATGTGCTGGCCATCATGAATAATGCTACTATGATCATCGGGGTGTATATATCTTTCTGGATAAATATTTTCAGGATTTTGGGGTAAATACTCAGAAGAGACATTTCCGGTAATTATGAAAATCCTATTCTTAGTTTTTTGAGGAACTTCCATACTGTTTCCCATAGTGGTTGTACCAATTTACATTCCCACCAGCAGTATATGATGATTCCTGTTTCCTCACAACCTCTCCAACACTTGTCCTGTTGATGATAGCCATTTTAATAGGTGTAAGGTGGTATCTTATTGTGGTTTTGATTTGCATTTTTCTAATAGCCAGTGGAATTGAGGATTATTTCATGTGTCTGTGGGTCATTTGTTTGTCTTCTTGAGAGAAGAATCTGTTCAGGTCCTCTGCCCATTTTTTAAATTGGATAGTTTTATTGTTGAGTTGTGAATTCTTTATATATTTTGGATATTAGGCCCTCACAAAGGCATTGCTTACAAATATATTTTCCCATTTAGATGGTTGTCTTTTTCCCTTGTTGATGTTTTCTTTTGTTATGCAGAAGCTTTTTAGTTTGATATAGTTCCATTCATTTATTTTGCCTTTTCTTCTTCTTGCCTTTGAAGTCAAATTCATAATATCTTCTCTAAATCCAAAGTTTGGGAATTTAGTATCTATGTTTTCTTCTATGCATTTTATTGTCTCAGATTTAATATTTAGGTCTTTAATCCATTTTGAGTTAATTTTTGCATATGGTGATACATAGCAGTCTAGTTTCATTCTTTTGCAGTTGTCTTTTCAATTTTGCACGTATCATTTATTGATTTATTGCTTTCCTCTCTCCATTGTATTTTCTTGGCTCCTTTGTCAAATATTATTTACCCATATATATTAGGGTTTATATCTGAAATCTCAGTACTGGTTTATTAGTCTGTGTGTCTGTTTTTCTGCCAATACCATGCCATTTTGATTATTTTAGCTTTGTAGTATAATTTAAAGTCAGGCAAAGTAATATCTCCAGCCTTGTCCTTCTATTTCAGGATGGCTTTGGTGAATTGGGGTCTTTTGTGCTTCCATATAAATCTGAAAGTTTTTTTGTTCTATTTCTTTAAAAATGCCATTTCAATTTTGATGGAGGTTGCATTAAATCTGTATAGTATTATAAGCAATCATGGCCATTTTAATTATATTGATTCTTCCAATCTATGAACAAAAATTTTTTCTATTTTTGTGTTTTCTTTAATTTATTTTAATAATGTCTTATAGTTTACAGTGCATGGGTTCTTCCCATGTTCTGTCAGATTTATTCCTAGGTATTTTAATCTTTTTGTTTTATTGGCAAAAGAATTTTTTCTCTGAAAATTTGTTGTTAAAGTATAGGAACACTACGGATTTTTGATCATTGATTTTGTATCCTGAAACTTCACTGTATTTATTTATTATTTCTAATAATTTTTAGTGGAGTATTTAGAATTTTCTACATAGAGAATCATGTCATCTGCAAAAAAGTGACAATGTGACTAGAATAACAGGAAAGAGAGATGGCTGGTGAGTATAATGAGAGAGTGGTAATACCTCCTCTGTGCAGTCTCTTAGCTTGTACAGTATTGGTTGACCAGACACAGTTGTTGCTTTTGAGTACTTCAATTTTATTGGAGGGTACACAGAATATCAGGGCCACATAGGGAGATCTGGGGTGGAGGTGAGAAGATAGAGAGAGATAACAAGAAAGAGAGAGAGGGAGGGAAAAATGAACTTAGGGCTCTGCTTATGTTGGGGTCCAAAGATAATATTACTGGGGTTCTGTGGATTTGCATTTTGGGAGCAAATTTAAAACATGAGTGGAATTAGGGTGTGATAAATGAAAAGTGTTGTTACTCATGTGGAAAGTTATCTAGGTTACCTGGGGCTTTCAGAAGGGTACCTTCTTTGGTCAAGTGGCCTGGGTGCTTATCTAGTAGCTGTGTCGTACGGCTGGTGATAAAACTAACTGGAACTTTAAGCAAATGTACTCATTTGGGATGGTATATAAGAGGAGCTAAGGATTATGGAAGTTCTCATACTCTTATGTAAGTGTGAGAAACCTACACACAAAAACTCTTTAGGAAAAATTGTTTCCAATAAAGCTCTATGGTTCTAACTTCCTTTTCTGTTCTATAAATACCCTTCCATCTTGACACTGAGGCCAGAGTGTGCACTGGCTTGAAATGTCTGCGTGCTCTGGGCTGCAACACTTTTTGATGATGAAAAACCTAGTCAAAGTTTGAAGTTGACACTTGCAATATGTTTGTTGAACAGGATGATCATCAGAATGAATGCCTCAAAAATCAAAAGTTTAATGTCAGGCACTTACATTACAGTCAAAAAGTGTAATGTCAGGAATTTACACTATAAACATACTACTGGGCTTTATATCAGGTGTTCTGGTTTATTCTCTTATTCAGCTCAGGGTTCAGAATATTGACCATATCACTGGCAACAATCAACTATCAAATATCTATCTCTCAGTGGAGTCCATATGGAAACATATATGTGAGGGTCAAAGACACACAGCAAATGAGTTGTATATTAATTTCTGAGATAATGATAAAATAAGGCATCTGGGTCTTCAAAGAGAGAGAAGGTAGTTACAGGATAGTAAAAAGAGCAAATGTTCAGTAATTACAAGTTTGCTCTGCCCTATACCTAGGTCATAATAGATTATCTCTGATGATCACTCTTATAATGAGTAAGGCCGCAAATATTAATTTTAAAGGAAAGGTAAACATTTCTATTTGGCTCCCAAAGTCTCAACTGCACTCAACTCTAAAATAATCCACATACATGTCTTGGGGAAGGGGGTGGGGTGGTGGTTATATGGTTAATGAGAGTAAGCATTTCTCTACCAGGGATAGGTGTTTATTCTTGTAAAAACAACTCAAGGTCTGCACCAATATGTTATCTATGAATCTAGAGAGAGAACTAGTGAATCAAGGCCTTGATTTATGTCTGAGAAAGATGACTTTGGTGAATGTAAGGATAAAGGCGTGGGTATAGTTTCTTGCAAATGAGAAAATTGTGGTGAGGGCTTTGTCAAGAACAGATTCTGATCAATTAATGCGATACACTACATAAACAAAATAAAAAATAAGAATCATATGATCATATCAACATAAGTAGAAAAAGCCTATGACAAGATACAGCATCCATTTATGATCAAAATACTTAAGAAATATGCATAGAAGGAAAGTACCTCAACATAATAAGGCCATAAATGACAAACCTTCAGCCAACATTATACTTAATTGTGAAAAAATAAACTCTGTCTCTAAGATTAGGAATACAAGGCTGTCTGCTATCAGCAGTGTTATTCAATATAACATTGGAGGTCCTAGCAAGTGCAATCAGATAAGAGAAAGATATAAAAGGCACTCAAATAGAAAATGAAGAAGTCAAACTGTCACTATCTGTGGATGACATGATTCTCTATACTAGAAACCCTAAACACTCCACAAGAAAACTGCTGGAAATGATAAAGAGATAGAGGTAAGTTTCTGGATACAAAATCAATGTTAAAAAATCCATAGTGTTCCTCTACTCTAATAATGAATTGTCAGAAAAAGAAATGAAAAACAATTCCTTTTAAAACTGCAACAAAAAGAATAAAATACCCAGGAAGAAACCTAAATAAACACTTGAAGGACCTACATAATGAAAATTATAAGACCCTATATAAGAAATTGAAGATACAAAGAAATGGAAAGATATTCCATGTTCTTGGACTAGAAGAGTCAACGTAGTTAAAATGACCTTATTACCTAAAGCATTATACAGATTTAATGTAATCCCTATCAAAATCCCTTTTGCATTTTTTAAAGAAATAGAACAAAAATTTAACAGATTTATATGGAAGCACAAAAGACCCCAAATCGCCAAAGCCATCCTGAGAAAAAAGAACAAGGCTGGAGACATCACTCTGCCCAACTTCAAATTATACTACAAAGTGACAGTCATGGTCAGAATGTCATGGTATTGGCAGAAAAACAGACACACGAACCAGTGGAACAAAATTGAGAATCCAGAAGTAAATTCCCATTCATATGAGCAAATAATTTTTGACAAAGGAACCAAAAACATGTGGAGAAAGGAAAGCCTCTTCAAAAAATGATGCTAAGAAAACTGGGACACCACCTGCATAAGAATAAAACTAGAATGTTATCTACCACTACACATCAGAATTAACACAAAATGGATTAAGGACCTAATGTAAGACCTGAAACAATAAACTGAATACATAAAAACATAGGTACTAAACTCATGGATCTTGAACTTAAAGGGGATTATATGAATTTGACTTCAAAGGCAATGGAAATAAAAGCAAAAATAAATGAGTGGGACTATTTTAAACTAAAATGCTCCTGTACAGTAAAGGAACTAACAACAAGGCAAAAAGACAACCATTCGAATGGGAAAATATATTTGCAAAGAACCATTCCCATATGTACCTAATACCCAGAATATATAAAAAAAACTCATACAATTCAATAACAACAAAAAAATAAACAATCGTATTAAAAATGAGTAGAGGACCTGAACAGACACCTCTCTCAAGAAGAGATACAAATGCCCAACTTCACTAGCTATAATGAAAATGCAAATCACAACCACATGTGATACCATGTCATACCTGTTAGAATGGTTATCATCAATAGGACAAATAGTAAAAAGTGTTAGAAAGGATGTGGAGAAAAATGAACACTCATACACTGCTGGTTGGACTGCAAATTGTTATAGCTAATATAGAAAACAGCATGGAGGTTTCCCCCAAAACTATGATCTACCATGTGATCCAGCAATTCTTCTAATTGGTATTTACCCAAAGAATTGAAAACATTTATCCAAAAAGATATATGGACACCGATGTTCACAGCAGCATTAATCATGGTGGCCAGGACATAAAGCAACCAAAGTGACCCGTGATAGAGGATTTGCTAAAGAAGCTGAGGTACATACATACAGGAGAATATTACTCAGCAATAAAAAGAGATGAAATACTGCTATTTGCAACAACATGGATAAACCTCAAGATAACCATGCTAAGCAAAATAAACCAGACAGAAAAAGTTGAAAACCACATGATATCACTTATATATGGGAGTTAAACCTAAAGCAACAAACAGGACAGAGATTCATGGTTGTAGAGAATAGACTAGTGGTTACCAGAGGGTGGGGGAGAAATATGGACATGGTAGATGGGGTAAAATGGTCAAATATGTGGTGACAGAAAGAAATCTAACTATGAGAGGTGGACAGTGCAATATATATATGCCTTACTGTTGAATTGTATACCTGAAACTCACTGAATGTCATTAACCAATAACACTACAATAAAATAAAGCTAAAAGAAATAAGATACATGTTATTCACATGGAACTGATCATCACCATGGTCTTGGAATGTGTAAGGGGAAGGAAAAAAAATAGGAATCAGAGGGAGATTGGAAGATACTACACTATTGGCCTTGAAGCTGATGAAAGGGACTTGAGCCAAGGAATGAATGCTTGTGGCCATGAGAAACTGGAATAGTAGTAGAAATAAATCCTCTCCTGGAACCTCCAGAAGGAATGGGCCTTGCAGACTTCTTGATTTCAGCCCATTGTCTCTTCATATTTCTGACCTCCAGATATTTAGGTGAATAAAGTTTTTTTCTTTTAAACCCATTTTGTTTTGTTACAGCAGCAATAGCAATGTTTTACAGATATTTATCCAATAACTGTATTTGGAAGAAAGTGACATTAAGCATGTCTATTCATTTCGCTTCCCTTGGGTGAGGACATTTTGCATTGAAATCTGCACTAAGTAGAAGATAAAAATCTAAAGTTAAATTGAAGATTTTGCCCCATTAGCTGGTACAGAGAATTTCCCATTGTTTAAATGTAAATGTGATTCTTAATTTGAGGTCTTTGGATAATAATTCATTATTAAATTAAGGATAAGCATTCTACAATAAATTTTTTGGTCTCTTTTTATATTTTTTAAAACTTATGTTAATTCAGCCTAATATTATTTTCATTTCTGTCCTCTCCAACGTTCTCTCACATTTTGTTTCAACATAAAAGATGGGGTTATTGATTCTGTTTATGTACATATATGCGAGTTTGTTTACTTTTTAAATAATCACATAAATACACATATATAAGAAAAATACCAACTGATAAAAGAATTCTTGGATTCAACAACTATTTCCACAGATTTCATGTATTTTAAACTACATTTATCAGAAATACAATTATCCAGTATTACCATCAGAAATAATTGAACAGGCTCAGGGAGATTCCATGTTTTCACAGATATGTATTAATGTCATTAAAGCTTTCATACAGTTCCTTCATGATTTGTAAATAGACCCATTCAGTATATATTTTAATTTGTTAGGTCCCTTTGATCCGGCAAATTGTACACTGTAAATATGTGCAATATATTGTATGCAGTTATACTGCAATAGAATAACAAACAAAAAAAAATCAAGTGACGACTGGTTCAAGGTAGGATGTAGAGCACAGGTAGCTTGAGTTATACTTTAATGGAGTGGGGAGAAATATTATTTGGTAGAAAGAAAAGTTTTTTATATGGATTTAAAAATAGTGTCATTAATTTGTTGCAAATTACATTTGATAAACTCATTTTTTTCATAACCAAGATAATAGCACATATAAACTGTCATAAATCGGTTAAAATTAGGGGTGCATTAAAACCTCCCACAACATCATGGAGGAACGATAAACACACAGTGTACAGACTCCAGCAGCTGCAGATTCATGAGTATCTTAACAGAGATTCGAACAATTCTCATCACACAATCTCAATTAATATAAATCGTAGCATTTAGGATAGTTTGTTATACAGCATTAAATAACTGATACAGTAATCAAGGCAACCAAACTAGGCAATTATAATAAGCTGCTGTTTTTAAATTTTGGCGTATGTTGTGTTTAGAGATAGCCTTTTTGACCATTTTATTATTTGAATTGATTTTGGATAACTAGATTAACAATTAGCTCTAATGAGGATTATTTCCAGGTAATCAAGAGAGGTCAGAAGGATGTGCTTCTTAGCACAAACTCTGCTGACCTGGAATCATATGACAGGGCAGAAACTCAAGCTCTCCCACAAGTCACACTCATGTCTTGAAGATGGAAGTAATTCCTACATAAGAGGAATTATGAAATGGATGATACTGATTTGTTCATTCATTATTCATTTAGTGGTTATGACAAAATTAACAAAGTAGAGATATTTTGTTTGTGGAAATCATATTTGTAAGAAAGGCTGAAATTTTAGAGTACAAACAGGAAAGTAATTTAGTAATAAAATGAAAATACACCAAAAATCCTTTACTTCCATGAAAACAGGCCCTTACACATGGAATCCATCTTTTATACTTCAGGAGTAGATTACAGCATAAAAAGCAAACATTTTGCATACTAATCAACTGAGAAATGTTTTCTCATATTCAAGATCAATTCTTTCTTTCTAAAGAGAATATTAAGTGAATCTATTTATCAAATTTGAATTTCCTGATGACTCTACCTTCAATTTTTGTCAGGGACTATGTTAAGCACTGTAGACTCCAAACTCAATAAAGAAAAAGTAGAAGTCTGGTTAAAAAACCCCAGCAGAATATTAAAGTTCATAATATTAGTAAGACCAGTTAAGGGAGTGAAATTAAATAGAATAACAGACACAAAAGGACACTGTATTTCAGTTTTTTATAAAACATCATGTTATTGAACTTAGTCAACAAGCATAGTTTGCTATATGTGAGTTACACAACACATGAATATTCTTTCAGTAACACAAAGTAAAATTCTTGAGATGATATGATCATTTGAGAAGAAATTTTTCTTAAGAAATCCATACGAATAAAAGCATCTTCCAAATATTTATGGTTCAAATTTGGGTCAAACTTTTAAGACTGGAAAAATGTATAATGGAGAAGAATGTTCATATTTTAGAGGAGAAAGCATAATAAACTGAATTACATTGTGCAGAGAAGGTGAATTAAGAAAATGGAAATTCCATCTAATAAATAGAGGAGGCACATTCTATTTCCACATTTTTTGGCATCACGGCTTTTGGCCCATCAATCTCAGAGAGTTCTTCAGCCCTAAAACAGTTGTTCCTTTTATAGCTGCCATCCCACAGAATCTTTTTAAAGCCCCCTTTATGTCTTTGTTCCTCAGACTGTAGATGAAGGGGTTCAACATGGGGGTGACCACGGTGTATATCACTGAAGCTATTGCACTTGAGTGTGAGCTGTGGGTGGCAGCAGAGCTGAGGTACACTCCTAGACTTGTACAATAAAATAAGAAGACAATAGAGAGGTGAGACACACAGGTAGAAAATGCTTTATACTTCCCCTGAGCTGATGACATTCCACGAATGCAAGAAACTATCTTAAAGTAAGAGTAAAGGATCCCAGTAAAGGGAAGACCAGCAAACAGTCCAATTGCGAAATACATCACCATGTTATTAAGAAAAGTGTCAGAACAAGCAAGTTGAAGCATGTGATTGAGTTCACAGAAAAAGTGGGGGATTTCCAAGACTGTACAGAAAGATAGTCGCAACACCATTAAGCTTTGCAGCAAGGAACACAGGGCACTCATGATCCAGGACACCAGAAGAAGCAGTCCACAGAGTCGGGGGTTCATGATGACTGTGTAGTGCAGTGGGTGACAGATGGCCACAAAGCGGTCATAGGCCATTATGGTCAGAAGGAAGTTGTCCAACAGTCCAAAGAGCATTAAAAAGTACATCTGTGTGATACAGTCTCCATAAGTTATGACTTTGCTCTGTGTTTGGATGTTGAATAGTATCTTTGGGACAGTAGTAGAAGTGAAACAGATGTCTGCAAAAGAAAGGTTGGAGAGGAAGAAGTACATGGGTGTGTGGAGTTTGGAGTGTGAGGTAATAGCCAGAATGATGAGCATATTTCCAAACATGGTGATCAAGTACATGGAGAGGAATAATCCAAGTATAAGGGGCTGCAGTTCTAGTTCCTCTGAAAATCCCCAAAGAAAAATTCTGTAATCCGTGAATAATTTTCTGGTACCATATTTTAGTGGTTATGACTAGGAAATAAAAGTTTAAATAATTAATTAACAGACATGAATATTACTAGCATTTTGAAATGCTGCAATTAATGTTTTTCAGTAAAATGTATATATGACATATGGATGATTTTCTGGAGATCATATCTCCTTTAAATTATTTCCCCCAGCATCTCTAAATAGGAATTCCTGTCCCACTATCAGCAATTTGCCAAATAAATCATAATTATACAGGTTTAATGAGAAAATTTCCCATATAAATTCTCATATTTTTGCACCGATTTCATGTTTATTTGATCACTCTTGCTTTTATACAGCACTTAATTGATGAGGCTGGCCCTTCTCTCACATTTCTCATGGAATCTTTTTTTTTGTTGTTGTTATTTTTGGCTTTGAGTTTTGACCTCTTTCATGACACATCTGATGGGTTCACTAATCCTACTTCGGTCCATTTCAACATGCAAACTCCTTCCCAGACATATTACTGAAAATCCTGTTATGCTACAATTATTGGTCCCCTTTCTTCATCCATTTATCCCTGAGGAAATGATGTCGTGCTACACTCATTGTTAAATATGTGTTGAGTACTGACCTTTCTCTCATCAAGGAAAATAGGGTGCTCGAAAATAAAAGTCTCTATAATCCAAAGTTAAAGAAAGAATACAACTGAAAAATCATACACATTGTTAGATCCTGCATTTGCTCTGAGACAAATGAGATATAAAAGAGATGTGTGTGTGTGTGTATGTGTGTATGTGTGTGTGTGTGTGTGTTTAATAGAATTGAGAAAAATCTGGAAACAAGGTTCCATTTGAACAGAAAGGAAACCTCAAGAAAAGCACAGAATAGACAGAGAACTATCTGGAGAAGTGTGTAGCCTGCATGGAAAAGAGCCAGTGCAAAGGTCATGAGGTTGGCACTTGTCTCAAGTAATCACGCTCAAAAGGAAACTGTGTGGTGAGGAGAATGAGTAAGAAGGCGATGATAAACATGCTGTCAGAGAATGTGGAGAAATGAGATGGCCTGCCTCCTATAGATGAAACTTCAAGACACAGGGACTGCTCAATCACATGCTGTTCCTTAAACTTTATTTTCTTTGCAAGGGATCCTGTGAGGAGAAGTGATGCCTTCTTATTTCCATCAATTGATTGACATTCTGTATCTATATTTTAAAGAATACATTTCAGAGTATATGAGTAGCTACCCCCACCCCAAGAGGTGAAGAAATGCACGCTCCACAAACCACACACACTCACACCCAGAGACACACACACTATGTCCTCCTGGGGTCGTGTTAATACCAGCTTCTACTCACCCCCAAACAATAACGAGGAGATAAATAACACAAGGCAAGATAATATCAGGTTATCTTGCCCCTACAGGTTACACAAATAGTTCAAAGTCCACTTGATAAACTCCCAATCCACATATAAAATGGGCCTCCATTTTCATATAACAATTTTTGCTCTAATATTAAAAGTCAGTTAAATAAACAGAGATAGAAATATGACAGACATATAGACAAACAGAAACAGAGACAGAGATGGAGACAGACCTAATAATCTCTGGTGGCCCTGAGAGATTGTGATGAAGAAAGCATTCGTGGTTATGATGACATGCCACCTATAGTTGTTTTGCCATATGCCCAGAATAATCAATAAAAGAGCAAATAACAATTTACTGAAAACAAAAAAGAGCAAAATCGTCATGGCTTCAAGAACCCTTACAGATCAAACACCTTACTAGAAGATTTGCAAAAAATAAACCTACAATTTACAAAAGGAAATATACAATGACAGAAAAAAGCAGGATTTTTTAAAAACTGAAATGAGACTTTAATAAATAATATTAAGTGCAAAACCTGGGGAATCAGAAAACCCAGTTGTGATTCTGAGCTCTAACACATCTTAGTTTTTTGAATGAGGAGAGACAGCTGGACATTCTAAGTGCTAATCTTTTCACCCAAATAGATAACATGCTTATCAAAGTTAATCACTTATTTTCTGTTAGTAAATAAATGATTATCACTGTGATGAGATGAGGCTGATCAGTTTTTTCTACTTCTAATGTCTTCATTGCTTCCTCATGTCTAGGCCCCCAATGCCACAACCACATTTTAATTTTCTGTCGTCTCTCCATCTTCTATAGGCTAATTGTGTTGACCCATGGAGATCTCTGTATGTTCAAAACTGTTTATAAAACTCCCACATTGAACTCCATCCCAGTGGCTCCTTAATGGAGATGGATGCTCAAATTTCATAGCTTCAAACACTAGCCTCAAGTCTTTGTGACCTTTTCACACACTTTAGTCACATAGAGCTCTGCTTGTGCACACACTAAGCTTCCAAACATTGAACTTGACTCCCAGCTTCACATGACACCACAGCTACAAGGCTCAGAGCCTTTACACACATGCTTCCCTCTGCTTGTCGTCTTCCCATGAAGCCTCCAAACTCCATGTCCTCAGTTGGATTACTTTCATCTTTTCCTTCATGAGCCCTTTCTTTTTTTGAACATTGTCACAGGAAAAGGATACTTTCTCATCAAGTTAATTACATATCAGGATGCCTACGGGTAATTTTTATTTTGTTCCAGGTCTTTTTTCCTTGCTACCCAGTGAGTGCAGTGAGCCATGCAGCATATTATACAGATCACCACCCTCTCATTAGACTTACCTAAGCATTCCATAGAGGGATGAGAGAACATTTGCATAGAAATTGTTGATGATGAGAGAAGGGATAGAAGGAAGCAACACTGACATAGGTGCGGAGGACATGGCAGAGGAATGTTTTCCATATGCTATATCAGGAACTACTAGGGTGGCAGACTATGGTTTGTAAGAATTAAATAGAATGGAATATAGAAGGCACAATAGAAAATTTGAGTACATCATACACAGTGAGGGTACACACATAATCATTTCTTGGTTCTCTTTGTCAGTTGTGTACGTGTGTGTGTGTGCGTGCACACGTGCTGGCGTGTGCATGCACGTGTGAGAAAGTATGCTGAATTACAATGTAACAAGCTTGCCTTATCTTGGGATAATGTCAGGAAAATCTGTAATCTATTGAAATAAACGCAAGATTCATTTGGAAGGTCAGTTCCTGCCAAAGAAGAAAAGCTACAAGAATGAAGAGCCCAGCAGAGAGCCAAGTGCAGAGAGAAGAGGCAGCTGGCATGGCTGATGTGGTTTCCTCTGATTTAAGGGAACTCATACTGACTGGCTCTACTCTGTCCTACTGACCTCATCACAGTGTCCACCTCAGCCCTAATCTGATTGTTATTCTGGCACCTATTTCATGTTTATTTGACCAACCTTGTTTTAATATGGCCCTCTTACTTTTCTCGTGGAATCTTTCCTTTGTTGTTTTTCACTTTGAGTTTTGACCTCTTTCATGACATATTGGATCGGTGTACTAGTCCTAGTTCTGTCCTGTTTTCAACAAAGGCTCCCAAGACATATTCTATAGAATCCTATTTATGCTACAACTATTGGTCCCTTTTATTCATATTTTTATCCTGAGGAAATGATGTCATACCACACTTATTTTAATGTACTGGGCCTACTCCATTGCAATGTGATATCCAATGAGTATGCATCTCACTTATTTTGCTTAACTATGTGGCTTCATAAATATGTGCCTGTAAACACAACAAATGTTAAGGAATCGGAAAATATGACCAGGTTTAAGTAATGGAATTTAATAACTGTATTAAGTTAACGTGAATAAATATGCAAGACTAATTCTAAAAGAAAATAAATAAAATACAGTAATTAATCATAGTGATATGTCTGTAATTCCAGATAATTGGAGTCAACCTAATGAAAAACATAAAAGTAGACTTCTGTAAAGCAGTGGAAGGAATAGCTAATGTTATAATTTCTACCTATGTAAACATAAATGAATTCAAATGTGCTTATAAAAGGATACAGGTGATCATTAATGAACATAAAACATGAGTAATGACATAAAAATTTTTACATTTCAAAATAATAGGAGGAACACAATATGGTAGACTGTTAGAATTGACTGAAAATTTTTTGAAAAAAATTTAATGCCTTCCCCTCAAAACATTTTTACTTATATGAAAAAATTCAGTGCTAAACAGCAAAGTTGGTGCAGAACACCCAATTTTAACATATTAAATTAATCTAATTAGTCTACTTAGCAAACATAGATGGCCATCTCTGGTCTCTAGGCGATGCTGGTTAGGCTCTCAGGTAGAAGTTCTCAGGTTCTTTTCCCTCTGATCCTTTTTCTGCTGGCTGAGCTCTCAGACTCACCTGGATGGGATCTCTCAGAGAAAGGACTCTGTGTGAAAGTCTGAATTACTTCCTGGGTAATTGATAATGGAGACTCAAGCTCTGTCTCCAGAGGAGAGAGTGCAAGAAGTAAAGCATTGGGCTTCATCCAGATTTAGGAATCCAAAACAACGAATATGTCTATAAATCCCAAGGTTGCACACATAGAAAAGGAGATATTTTCATCTCCCTTTATTTGCTCATTAGGCACTGTTTACACTGTTGCTCCGCGCTCTGGGTACCAATTTTCCTGTGGGACACTGGTCTGGACTGCACAGAATTTTTTCCTGCTGAATCTATGTTCCCAAGGGACCAAGTTAGAAGTCAAGTCAATCCATGACTTGCCTGCCTGCCCAAGGTCTCACCTTGTTCCAACCCTGAATTAAAGCTCTCTCAGAAGTCTAGACTGAGGATACTGATTGCATTATATTCTCGGGTCTTCAAAGCATTGCTAAGTGGTGGGGCATAACCTCTGATAGCTCAGGGGAATTGATGCTTCGCTCCTCATCAATAGAAAAACTCTGTGATTTGCATGTAAACTTTGGTACTACACTCCTTGGCTTCATGACACTTTACCAAATTAATGAGATATCTCATTCTTACATCAGAACCTAAGAGCTGCCTTTTACTCTCACATTTTAAGAGACATATTTATATAATTTTATGCCATCAAATCTAAGATTTGCACCTTATAAGCTTTGTGCAATTTAAATTTTATAAAAATGTTACAGGACAAGGCATATTTCTCTGAGTGGTGGGGAGACAGCCCTGAACCTAGAGAAGAAGAGGGTCCATTGGCAAAAAATGTGAAAAGAGTTCAATGCAAGGCCAAACTTATAGTCAAAAGGAAAGTTTATTAGAAAAGGGATAATACTCTACAGCAGAATATGGTCTCCTTTCAGAGGCAGAGAGTGAAAAGAACAGTGAGAGAGACAGAGACAAAGAAACAGACTAAAGGCACTGAGAGGGACCCTGTGTGTTCAAAGAACTCAGCTTATATAACATTCTTTAGTTCCCATTTCTTTTGATATGAACATACAGTGGGGAAAGGGGAAGAGTGTGTAGTGTGAAAAGGTAAGAATCTGTAGAGTGAAAGGTCTTCTGGCAGTTCTCAGCCTTTAGCTTTAGCTTCCCCATGGTTTTAGCCATAGGGAATGACCGCTGGTTCCTGTTTTCTTTTCCCAGGTATGTGGAATGTGTTCTTAGTAATCCCAGCAGAAATCTTCCTTTGTTCTGAAGATGTCCTCCTGGCCTGGCTGCAGGGCTGAGCAGTATATTGCAGTCTCTGGTTGTGGCTTTATTAACATTTTAATTCTCTTATCTCCTCCCTACTTGATAGTATATTATATGAGATGATACCATTATGAACTCTATTCCACATTGCAGAAATGGGGCTTGAAAAGGTTGATGATCTGCCTGAAGTTATAATCAGAATGAGTAATAGGTGCTGATCGGAATCTGCCAGGATGCTTCCAGTTTTTAATCTCTGGACCAGTGGTTCCCTGCCAGGATGATGATGCTCCTGGACTATTAGGCAATGTTTGAAGGAAGGCTGCTAAAAACCTACAACATCCAACACAAATAATTATGTCATTTTGAGAAGGTGAGAAAAGCTAGTCTGTACCAGTATTTCTCCAGCTCCAGAGTGCATATGAGTCATGCAGGATTGTAGTTCAAGTGCAAATACTAATGCAGCAGGTCCTATTGGGCCCAGGGACTCTGCATTTCTCACGAGCTGCAGGAAGATGCTGATGCCACAGGCCCTGGTCTGAGGACACTGTGAGTAGGAAAGCTGAGGTCTTGTAATCATGTGAGGGCCAACTGGTTGTGCATCATCTTCACCAAAAATTGCATTTGCATAAAATTTTGGATGAAATGTGTGCAGTATATGCATTATCAATGTGAATAAATTCTGACAAATTCATGGTAGGTTAAGTAGCATAGAACGTACTTACACAAAACTAAATGGTTAGCCTACCACACACCTAGGTTATGTGGTATAGTCTCTTGCTCTGTAGGGGGAGAAAAATATTTCTTTCCACCCTTTGGGTTATTTGCTGAAACATCCTTTTAACAAAGAACAGATTAATAGAAGAAAACCAATATAGTTTAAAGACATGCATTTTTTTTCTGTATACATGGCAGAATTACAAGAAACTTAGTAACTCCCCCGAATGGCCTGAGCAACCATGTTAACTACTACTGTCTAGGTGAAGATAGAAGAAGGTGCTGGGGTTAGGTGTAGTCAGTTATGGGAGGTTATCGAGAAAAGTCCAGCAAATGAGGTACATAGGTCTTTATGCAGATGTAAGTCATTGTCTTCTTCATTAATTTCTAGAGAAAAGGTCACCCCTATTTTCTTGGTACAGCCATGGAGACACATTTTCAATTGGAGATTTTCCTAACTATATAAATATTCCTTACAAAGTGCAACTTATACTTGTATTTTAGAGCTTCTCCCATGTCTGCTGTTTCTTAAAATTAACCAGCCTCCAATAATCTTTATGGCAATTTGACATATTTTGGAGTGATAAAATCTGTTCCTTTACATTTCCTGTTACTCACCTCTATAATGTGTTATTGTGCTGTATACTTCAAGACATTGTGTCGCCATGACTATTTGTGTAATGTCTTACATTACATGTTAACATGGCTCTGAAGTCTTAGGTGTTAGGAATTTTTCAGCAACACTATATTATCTTATAGGATCTACCTTACATGTTGACCAAAATGTCCTTATCAGAACATGACCAGGTGCACTCTTTCCAGAGGCTGTGGTAAGTTCTGTGTTTGTTTCTTTTCTATAAGGCCCTTCAGTATCACCGAATAATGTCCTACAGAAAAAGACTTAATAATAGGCCAACTAAAGGCTTCCAAAATATGTCTATATGCTACTTCCTGGAAACATTGAATACACTATTTGTTATAGAAAGCGAGGATTGAGGCAGCCCTTGCAATAAGTTTGCCAATAAGCTGACTTTAAGAAAAGAACGCTGGCCCTGAGTAAGCAGGCGGGACTAATGTCATCCCCATGGTCCTACAAAATGGACAGGAAGGAAAAATAGCTAGAATCAGAGTGAGATTGGAAGATGCTACACTGGTGACTGGAGATGAAGAAAGGGCCAGGAGTCAAGGAATGCTCGTGGCTACGAGAAGCTGGTATAGGAGAGGGAACAGATTATCTCCTGGAGTCTCCAGGAAGAACCAGCCCCATAGACATCTTGATTTTAGTCCAGTGAGACTCTTTTCAGGGTTCTAACCTTCAAAACAGTAAGAACATAAATTAGTTTCTTCAAACCTCACTGTTTCAACTTATTACAACAGGAATGTAATGCACTTATCTAATCACTTTGTAGAAAATTTTTGCTGCCCACTTTCTTCTATTATCTTCTCTTGGGTAAGGTGTGTGTGTGTGTGTGTGTGTGTGTGTGTGTGTGTGTGTGTGTATGTGTGTGTGTTGAAATCCCACCTCAAATAGAAGGAAAAATTCAAAAGTAAATTTACTCCTTTGGATGGTCTAATGAATCCTTCACTGTATAAAAGTAAATGTCGTTCTGAATTTGAGGCCTTTATGCATTAAATTAGGAAAAATAACTCATTACTAAAATTAAGGTTCTCTATTCAATTTTAAATCTTTGTGTCTAAATGTCTACATTCTTTCTGTTTCATGTTAACTTAATCATGCATTCTTTTTCATTTCTATTCTCTCTTCATTTCTTTTGACCTTAAAGTTTTTTTTTGACCTTAAAGATGACATTATTAATGAGTCTGTGTTGTGAATATGCATGTGAGTTTATTTGTAGAAAATTCATGTAAAAATGCACATATATGAATTCTTAAATACACTTTATATGTGAAATTGTTCTTAGATTCAACAAATATTTCTAAACATTTCTTTCTTTCTAACAACATTCATCTGAATAGGATTTCTCATTTCACATCACCATCAAAAATAAAAAAAAAACAGGATCAGAATCATTGCATTTTTTTTTACAATTCTAAAACAAAGAGATTTTACTGTTGTGTACCTTTGAATTTTATGTGTGTATGTCTATGTATGTATATATACACTCATGCAGTATATATTCTTGATTTTTGTATGGCTCTTATAATTCAGCAATTAATGCATTTTAAAGGAGACACCAATAAATTGAAAGATATTCTGTGCTCACTGATTGGAAGAATTTACTGTTAATATATCCACACTACTCTTAAAGAGAAAACTACATGCTCTAAATGTGTCACTCTAAATGTTGCTAAAAGCTCATAATGTCCAACTGAGATTAACACCAAGTCTAATAGTAGTTTCAACCTATCATAAATTTAGTATTAATCAAACAGTCTGGAATTTTCTGTTAAAGCACCAGTAAAGTAGTCTGTCATGTGGGGACCTCCATTTTCCCATAGGAAAAAAAAAGGAATCTGTAGGATCAAAACGCTTGCTGTTTCCATCCTTCCAAAAAAGATGCCTTGCTCTAACAATAATTATTTTTTTTCTTTTGTTAATAACTCTCTTGCTCTTCCCTTCTTTCTAAGAAAACATTTCAATATATCCAACAACTGGGAGTTCACTTATGATTGCTAGATGGGATGCTGCCCCATTTATAAATTTCTTAATAAAGACAATTAGCTCTCTAAATTTAATTTGTTGATTTTTGTTTTTTTAACACTATCCAAAGTATTTTATAGATTCAATGCAACCCTTATTGATATTCAAATATTGTTTTTTTGCAGAAATAGAAAAAAAAATCAATTCTACAATTTATATGAAGCCATGAAAAACCCTGAATATCCAAAGCAATCCTGACAAAGCAGAACAAAGCTGGAGACATTATGCTCCATGATGTTAAAATATATTACAAAGCTATAGTAATCAAAGCCATATGGTGTGGATGAAAAATAAGCCACATACCCTACTCGACAAGCTCAGGAATGGCCTACATGGTGAACCTTACAAACTGAAAGACCAAAGTAACCACACAAGTGTGTTAAAAATTCCTATCGAAAAGCCAGTTGTGGCAGGTTTTCACTATCTAGGCCTATAGTTTTCTTGACAAAGGTCAATCTTCAACTTTGAAATAGTTTATTGCCTTTGTGCATCTAAGATAACACATCTTCTTTTTCAGACCCCTTGAAGACACAGCTATCAGCCCCAAACCATGAGACCACACTGTTATCCTTTTTCCACATACCATCTCTATGTTTTGCACCTGTAAACTACTCTGTACCCACCATTATAAAAAAGTACACGTGTCTCTGTTTTACTTTTTATTCAGTCTCAGAGATTTCCCAGCTTTGTTTTCTCCTGCCTCCCTCTTCTTCTACCAACGAATGATATGAAGCCCTCCTCACATCTCCCTCTTTCATTCTAAGTATAAAATAAGCTGCAAAAGTGACAAAAATCTGTTGAGATTTTGTTTCCCAGAAACTTCCACCAGTTTGGGTGACAAATAACACCAAAATATTTAAGAGACTATTTCCTTTCTAAAAGGGCCCTTGAGTGGCAAATAGTAATACATTTTTAAAAAGACTTTATAGTAAACAGAATAAGGACCTCATAAACAAATATGTCCATGCCCTCAGCACTAGGCACTTTGAATTTGATATTTTTATAACAGGGACGATTAGGGTAGCTGGTGGAACAGAGCTGCTAATTAATGACTGTAAGGTAGAAGATGAGCCAGGATCATCCATGTGGGACTAAGGTAACCACAAAGCTTCGCTAGAAAAGGAAGAGGAAACAAGATGAATAGGTTACACTGTTGGCTTTGAAGGAGGAGGAAGGGCCAGGAACCAAGGAATGCAGCTGGTCATAATGCAAACTGGAATGAGAAAGGAAACAATTTCACCTGAGGCTCTACAAGAAACCCAATGCTGCAGACATCTTGAGTTTAGACAATGGGATACATTGAAGTGTCTGACACCACAACTGTGAGAGCATATATTTGCTTGTTTTAAACAACTAGTGTGGGAATATTTTACAGCAGCAGCAGAATTTAATGTAGACATTTATTCAATAAAATTTGCTGAGGGAACTGAGTTGAAGCCTCTCCATTCATTCATGTCCTTGGGTAAGAGAATTTTATGTTGAAAAAACACATGAAGAAGAAAGAAATTATAAATAGACTTGGAGGTATTGTACCCCATAGTTGGTACAGTGAAGTCATCACTGCATAAATGTAAACATGATCTAGCTACAATGTTGATATATTAAAATTTAAGGTACAACCATGACCTTAATTTCTCTCTATGAACTGCAAAAATTTTTTTTTCTTATCACCTTATACTTTTTGTCTAGAAGTGGATCTGTACTCAGTTTTGTTTCCCCAAGTGCATCACAAAATTTCTCATTAAATATACAGAAGACATGTTGACTGAGTAAAAAAGGCTGAGTGTGGGACAGGAATTCCTATTAACTGTTCCAATAGAGAAAGTAAAGGTAACAAGTCCCAAAATATAGGCTCCCTCGCCAGTAGTGAAATAATTCCAAATAAAACCACTTGGTATTTCTTTTTAGACTCATTATGTAATTATTTTCTACACAAACAACCAGCATGCGAGAAGATACTACAATGTATGTCTCATGGTAGTTTCTATCTCCACTTGTCTTGAACTTTTCAATGAATACAACACATACTCAAATATAGCTCATCTTAGAAATTTAATACACTCTGAGTTCACTGCGCCTTCCTCCATATCTGACACTCAACTTCCTACTCCCTGACTAGCAAAACTCCTCAGTGTGTTTTCAATTTACTGCCACCATTTTATGCATCTCACTCATTCTATAGTGTCACCCAGCCATACATCTATGCCCATCACTTAATTATGAACTATAGTCCTCATAGTGTCGATTCAGACAGACACACGGTTCTTAACACATTAACACAAATTAATTATAAATTATTTCCTTAATTTTACAAACAGAGATCTCTTGTCTCTGACTGGGCTGATTGGGCTCTCATGTGTTGGGTAAGAGTTCTCAGGTTTCATTCTCTTGTTGTGGCGCGACTGAAACCCGCGATACAAATTGAGATTAATTGTGAGCCTTTATTAGCTAGCTGGCGACTGACCCTCTACCATGCAGGGTTAGAAGGGACCAGTCCAGGGTTCTTAGGGGAGGCAGTTTATAAAGCCTCCCCCTCCCCCCCACCCCTACTGCATTCCTGAACAAAGTAAGTTAAAAAAAAACAGAAGTTAGTCCTTCACAAAGTCAACAGGAGTTAGTCATTACAAAGATAAATGTCCTTGCAGATGGTCTTGTTATCTGTATCCTGGAATGTTGTGCTCTTAGCATATGAGTTCATTGTCACAAGTTTCATGACAGGATGCAGTTAAGGGTCCCAGGAATTAGGCATTCTTGTCCTAGCTACAAATTGCTAAGGTAAAGACTTCCTTTGTCTAGTTTCAGGGCTTTTAATTAACTTTTACCCCTATTACGTTCCAGCAGGCTGTCACACTCTCTGACCCTCTCCTGGACTAGCTGCTGGGCTCTCAGACTCATCTGGATGAGGCCTCTGAGAGGGATGACTCAGTGTAGAAGTTTGAATTTCTCCCTGGGTGGTTGATTATGGATAGACCGATGCTCTGTCCACAGATGAGACAGCAGAAAGGAGTGAAGCATTGATCTCTGGGGAAACTTAGGAGTCAAAAACAACAACCATTTCCCATGAAGCCCTGGGATGCACATGCCATGGAACCACAGCAGAGGAGGTATTTTCAGCTTCCTTTATCTGCTACTGTTTCCACTGTTGCTCCCAGCTCTGAGTTCCGATTTCCCTGTGGGACACTGGTTTGAACAGACTGGAAAGTTTCCCTGCTGATTCTCTCTTCCCAAGGGACCAGATTAGAAGTAAAATGAATCCTGTTTTCATTACTCCTTCTCCATGACTCTTCTGCATGCCAGATATCTCACCTCCAAGTACTGTATCACAAACCTGAGTTAAATTTCTCTCAAAAGTCTAAGACTGAGGAATCTGACTTGACTTGGTCCCTTGGCTCTTCAAAGCATTGACTTTTGGTGAGATAGAACCCCTGATAACTTTAAAAAATTGCTATTTTTTAATTTAAAAATGAATAAAATTGTGTAACTTTCATGTAAAGCTTTGGCCACCATACACTTGACACTTCAGCATCCTGACATGTTAGCCTGTGTGTTTCAGAAGGAGACACTCCAAGATGTGCCTTAGAGGTTGGGGATTATTTTGAGCTCAAGGCAATTGTAACAGCTTGCTCAAGAGAAACTTCTGCAGCTTTCTTTAACTACCCATAAGTACTCGAATAAGAGTACTAAACATTGCTCTTTTTATCCTCCTGCACTGACTCTAAGAAGTCTAAAGTACCTTATCTCATTCCTAGCTTAGAATGTCTTATATACCTCAATCATTTCTTCCATGTGTGAAACTCTCGGCTTGTGGGGTCTCTGACTATCTCCTGAGTGTGGGGTTCCCATAAATGTGTATGTATTAAATTTAGTTATTTTCTTTTGCCAATGTGTCATGTCCCTTTTATTATCAGACCAGCCAGAAGAACCTTGAAGGCGGAGGAAAATATCCCCCTCCCCTAGAGTTTTCAAAGTGGGGGGAAAACCTCACTGCATGGAGCCCCAAGATTCCCCACAAAGCTGCTGCAGATGAGGAGATCCTGGGTGTCTGACACAGGCCAGTGCAGTAAAGGGTTTTTACCATGTCATCTCTGTCTGTGGGATCTGGTGGGAGTGAAAGTCTTATGAATCTTTTTTTCTTCTCACTTTGAATGGCAGGAGAAAACATTGGTCACATAAGTTTCTCAGTTTAGTGGCACTTGGTTGCTAGGTAGGAGTACCCATAGGGTTTGTTTTTCTCTGTCTCTTGTTTCTCTCCTTTCATTCTTGTTTTATGTCCTGAGAGCTTGGCCTTATGGCCAGTGAGAATATTTTCTCTCTGCTTGTGCCATCCAGTGCATTTGTCAATGTGCACTTTCCCTCCAGCCAGGATAAGCTGTCAGAGGCTTTCCTGTTTCTATCCCATTTCCTCCCAGAGATGGTCTGTTTGTTGTGGCCGATAGCCCCTGAAAGACACACGGACCACCAGAACTCAGTGAGTTATAGGAATCACACTCTGTATTCAGCCAGATGGGTCTGCCAGGGGTACGCAGACCCCAAATTAAGCAGCCCTGAAATGTAGAGGTACAGAGTTTTTAAGCTCAAAATCCCATTCTTCATTCTGTCGGAACACAAAGTTCCATCTTTCTTCTATTCATTACCTGTCAACTCACTGGTCAGGTTGCAAGCCGGGGTACAGAAGCAGAAAGTTTGTTAGAATGTTTGGTTTCCATAGTTAGTGGCCTATGTTCCTATGGCGGTATTCAAACGGTAATTTCCAACAAGTAGTTAACTTTTAAACAGTAATTCTCCAGCCAACACATGATATCTCTGCCAGCTGGAGGACGCTTATGCATCTGGTGGGCAGCCAAATAGGTTGTGAGTCCAAGCTTAGGAATCTTAAACTTATTCTTTTCAAGGGAGGAAAGCACATTATTCTCTGATTTAGAACAGCTGTTTAAGACAGGGCTCCCTATCTTCCTTAGGCTAACTTCAGGGATAAACTTCTGTGAGGGTCCCATTGTTTTGCACTTTCCTTTGTGGATGCCTGTAATGCCCACAATACTGGTTTGAGTTGCTATAAACCCTACCATCAAGGCCAGATGACAACACCTTTTAAATAGCAAAACTTCTAAATTGAAAAAAAAGAAAGAACATTTTTTTAGAGAGCTCTCATATTGTTATAATAGCTTGCATTAAGATTCCCTTAATCAGATGGGAGGACAGAAATTAGAACAAAAATCAAAGTTAATCAAATTCAGATCACTTTCTATTTGCCTTCATTTGCAGGTACTGTAAAAAAAAAAATTCAGGACATCGAAAGAAAAAATGAGTGAAAAAGAATAGTAAAATCTACTTAAAGACAACCTAAAATTTTATGGCCTAAAAACTCAGCTTGGTAACTGTCAGGTTGGAAGCTCCAAACATAACCACACACAAATTTCTTGTCTTTTATATAGTTTTTTTTTCTCTCTGATTTAAGCTGATTTTGCTCAGATAATGGCATTGTGACTCACTTGATTTTTTCTGCCCTATCCTCTGTATATGCCTGCAGCTTTATAATGAAGGCTTAGGACATAAGATTAATGAACCTCAGATCTATCTATAATCATGAAGGTGATAGGTTTCAGTTGAACTTTACACAACGAATAACATCTTGACTTTAGGTGTGTTTCAGCCCCAGGCCTATTCAGGCAGAACAGATCCCCACAGCCATGGGACCAAAAGGCATGGTGCCTATGGCTGATTTCAGAACTGGAGACAATGATTAATTACCTGATTCTCCCAACCCTGCCACTCATCCAATCAGTATAACACAGGACCCCAACTTCCTTAGTTTCCATGACTACTGATGTTTCCCTAAATAACCTGTATTCCTGAGACACCTGGAGAGTCAAGGCCTTTGAGTCATAGCTTGGCTGTGTCTCCAAAGCTTATAACTCTCTAATAAACCTTAGTTTCTTTGCTGCAAAACCTGCACGGATCTTTACTTAGGCTGCGAGCAGGAAGATGGACCTTTTTTTGTCCCAATAAAATTGGCAGCAGTAACATTGTACCAGAAATGCCTCCATTATGACTTTAAAGGGTCTGGAAAAGAAAACGAGTCTGACATTTCCAAAGCATGTTATCTGAGATACACAAAGACAATAGACAACTTTAAAGATTGATCTTTATCATGGATTCTAAAAGGCCTAGGATGTGAGGATGCTCCATGACTCACTTTTAATTAGGAATTTTACATCCACAGCACCCTGGATGGTTACTTTGGTCTCTGAGTTTGTAAGGCTTTATTAAAGAATTCATGAATGAGTCAGCATCTCATCTAGCAATTAGAAGGGAACTCCCAGTGCTTATACAAAATGGGAGAATTTTATAGAAAGAAGATTGGCCAAGAAAGATGGAAAGAGTGAAGCATCTATTCTGAGACAGCTTAGGAGGCAAAAGCAACAACTGTGTCCTGTACAAGCTGATGGACTACACAGAGGAGGTATTACCATGCACACTATCTCTCTCATCAGGCAGTCTCCTACCTGTTATTCCAACCTCAAAGCACATGATTTCCCTCTGCGACTCTGGAATAATCAGAAACAAAATTTCCTAATGATTCTGTGATCCCAAAAGACCATATTAGAAGTCAAGTGAATTCAGTTTTTGTGTCTCTTTGTCTTTTATCTCACCTGCTTCTAAAACCTCTTAGTACCTTATTCCAAACTCAAACTCGTGTTTTCTCCAAAATCTAAGTTATTGATTTGTGGTCAGGATACAGTTCTGAAGTCAACAAGGAGAAAGCTGTGTTCCTGTGATATGCAATTTGGGGCACCACTCTCTTTGGCTTCCTGACACATGTGCCAAAATAATTAGAAATTTTTTACTCGTATCACATGTTAGGAGTTATCATTTAGTGCCTTATTATAAAATATTTGTTAATTATGAGAGATACATTTTAATATTTTAATACTGTGAGGTAGTATTAATTATAAACTCCATTCCATGTTGCAGAAATGGGCCCTGAAATTTATTGATCTGCCCAAGTTACAAACTGAGTGAGGGATGGGCCTTGATTGAAATCTGTCAGGATGCTTCCAGGTTTAAAACTCTGGGCCAGTGGTTCTCTACCTGAGGTGATATTGTCATTGGGCCATTTTGCAACATCAAGGGAGGCTTCTAAATGCCTACAGTACTCAACACAAATACCTATTCTGTCACAATTGTCAATACGAGAAAGTGAGAAAACATAGTTTAGATCATCACTTCTCCAACTTGACTGTGCATGTGAATCACCCAGGGTTATAGGTAAATGCAGAGCCTGTTAATTCCAGATATTCTGAGAATCAAACAACCCCCCAGATGATGCTGGGTTTGCAGGTCCTGGTCTGAGGACCACTCTTTGAGTATCAAGGCTGTGGTTTTGTGTTAGAGTCAGGAGTACATAGTTTTAGGTCTTCTGAAGTAAAAATCATTTTTGTATGTAATTTTGAATATGTATTGTATTCACTCATTCTAGAAGCTATATTAAATTCATTGTTCAATTATTTTATATAATGATGCATGAATAACATCATATGTTATACTTCTGAAAATACTTTGTTTGATTTCTTTATATAAGAACCCTTCCTGGAACCATATAATATTTACTGATAGAAAAATTAGAGTAGGCAGAATAAGAGCCTCCAAAAGATGAGCACATTGAAATCCCCAGAAATTAAGAAAGCGTTGTTATTTTTTTTGTAACAAGAAAGGATTAAGATAGCAAATGGAATAGGATCAGCTGCCTTTATGATAAGATTGGCCGTTATAAGTGTTGCAGAGAAAAAAGGAACCCTCATAACTGCTGGTTGAACTTCAAATTGCTATAGCCACTATGGAAAACAGGATGGAGTTTCCTCAAAAAAACCAAAACAAAACAAAACTAAGAATTGATCTACTATATGATCCAGCAATCCCTTTACTGAGTATTTACTGCAAAGTCTTGAATACCCATATCCAAAGAGATATTTGCACATTGATGTTCATAGCAGCGCTATTCACAATGGCCAGGACATTAAAGCAACCAAAGTGTCATATAATAAATGACTGGTGAAAGAAGCTGTGGTACCTATATACAATGAAATATTAATAAGAAGAGGTTAATACAGCCATTTGTGACAACCTGGATGGACCTCGAAATTATCATACTAAGCGAGATAAGTCAGACTGAAAAAGTTGAAAATCACATGATATCATTTATATGTGGGATATAAACCTAAAAGTAACAAACAGGGTAAGCGGAGACCCATGGCCATGGACAATAGACTAATGCTTACCAGAGGGTAGTGGAGAGAGGGGATGGGCGAGTTGGATGGAGTAAATAGGGGTCAAACATGTGGTGACAGAAAGAAATCTAACTATGGGAGGTGGACACACAATACAATATATATATATATATATATACCTTACTGTTGAATTGTACACCTGAAACTTACTGGATGTGGTTAACCAATATCACCACAATAAAAAAAAATCTATAAAAAAATTGGCTATTATTTTCATGGGATGAATACCATCACCATTGTCTGAGAATGTATAATAGGAAGGAAGAAATGTTGTAATTAGAGAGAGATTAGAAGATGCTACACTGTTGACCTTGAAGTTGGAGCAAGGACTGTGAGCCAAGGAATGATTGTGGTCATGAGAAACTGGAATAGGAGAGGAAAGAATTTCTCTCTTGTAACCTCCATAAGGAATGAGCCCTGTAGAGTTCTTGATTTCATTTATATGTGGGATATAAACCTTCAGTCCATTGTCTCTCCAGACTTCTGACCTCCAGAATTTTAGGTGAATAAATTTTTTTCTTTTAAACCCATTAGTGTGATGTTTTGTTATAGGAGCAATAACAGTACTATACAGACATTCTGGGTCCCAGGCTTGGCAGTTTCCAAGTCTGGCTGTGATCCAGGCTCGCTGCTAGGAATAGAACCCTGGATTAGAATGTTATATTAGTGTAGTATGGCAGCTGCACTGACAATATGCAAACATAATTCAACTTATTGTATCATGTATGTGTTGCTTAATGTCACTTTTGTACTCTGATATGTGTGGAGCCATGTGGTACCAGGGGAGCAGAAGGAGACTACAAGAGCAGAGCCAGGTTCCTGATTCTAGCAAAAAGGAAGATCACCCATCACACCAGTTACAAGAAAAAAGAATAGTGTCCCAGGTTCCCACTTTCAGCCAGGTGTTTCCAGCATCAAGATTGATAGATATAGATATAGATGATAGATATATAGATATAGATAGATATAAATATAGATATAGATATACATATACATATACATATATATACCAGAGATTGAGGAAACTTAGTGGAGTGAGAGACATCCTCAAATCTCTTTGAATCAACATCTCCAATAATGGCCTAATATCCAAAACAAACAAACAAACAAACAAACAAGCAAATGATCCAATCACAAAATGGGCAGAGGACCTGAAGAGACATTTTTTCCTAGAAAACATACAAATGGCCAAAAAATTATTTAAAAAGATGCTCAATGTACCGAGCTATTAGTCAAATGAAAATGAAAACCACAATGAGATATCATCTCTTACCTGTAAATTGATAAAGCCACTATGGAAAACAGTAGGGAGGTTCTTCAAAAACTAAGAATAGATCTACCATATGATCCAGCAATTCTGCTACCGGGTATTTACCCCAAAGACTTGAAAACCCATCTCTATAAAGATATTTGCTCACTGATCTTCATATTATTTTTATACGGTGGCCAGAACATGGGAGCAACTGAAGTATCCTACGAAAGATGATTGGCTAAAGAAGCTGTGGTACATATATGCAATGGAATATTACTCAGCTGTAAGAGGAGATGAAATACTGCCATTTGTGACAACATGGATGGACCTCAACATGATCATGCTAGTGAAGTAAGCCAGACAGAAAAAGTTCAAAATCAAATGATATCACTTATATGTGGAATATAAACCTAAAAGGAAAAAAGGAGCAGGACAAACAAACAGAAATGATGAACATGGACTATAGAGTAGTAGTTACAAGAGAATAGAGGGGAGGGAGGAGCGAGGAGGTAGATAGGGTATAAGGGATCAAATATATAGTGACAGAAAGAAGTCTAACTACAGGAGGTGAACACAGAGTGTAAACATATATATTCCTTACTATTAGAGTGTACAGCTCTAACTTATTGGATTTTCTTATTCAATATGATCATAAAAAATAAATAGATTAATTAATTAAAAGTATAATTACAAAATAATACATCACAGATTATAATGTTGAAAATTTCCTATCACCTAAGACTTCATAGTTATGGTAACATTGAAATGTGAGGCATTACACAAATAAGTCATCATGATACATTTTCCTGCAGTATACAGTATAATAACATGTTATATAGGTCTGTGATCTGGGAAGTATAAGGGAACAGAATTTGTCACCCCAATATATGTCAATTTGGCAAAAACAGTTTTCTTTTTGCTGGTTAATTTTAAGAAACAGTGGATGTAGGAGAAGCTCTGAAATCCAAGTATAAGTTACACTTTTTAAAGAATATTTATACAGTAAGGAAAATCTCCAATTGAAAGGATGTCTTCCTGGTTACACCAGGAAAGGGAAATAACCTTTTTTCTATGAACTCATCCATGAAGAAGACAATGACTTACATCTGCATAACAACCTTACCTCATTTACTGAGCTTTTCCTGATAACCTTGCATAACTGACTATAGCCAACCTAAGCACCTTATTCTATCTTCACCTAAAGACAGTAGAAGTTAACATGGTAGCTCAGGCCATTCTGGAGAGTTACTCAGTTTTCCTCTCTCTCTCCCATGTATAGAGAAGAAACATTAAACTTCTTTGATTATCTTCTATTAATCTGTCCTTTGTTATAAGGATGTGTCAGCAAAGAACCCAGAAGGGTAGAAAGAAAGTTTTGCTTCCCTTACAGAGCAATAGACTATAACCACATAGCCTAGGTGTGTAGTAGGCTAACCATCTAGATTTGTATCTAGATTTGTGTAAGTGTGCTCTATGCTACCTATCCTACCATGCATTTCTCAGAATTTATCCCCTTTATTTGATGGTGTATGACTGCACACATTTCTTCAAAAATATTACGCAAACACAATTGTGGGTGAAGATGATGTACAAGTAATTGCCCCTTACATGATCACAGTACATCATCTTTGCTGCTCACAGAGTCCTCAGACTGGGACCTGCAGCATCAGCATCTTCCTGGAGCTTGTGTTAAATGCAGAGTTCCTGGGCCCTACAGGACCTGCTGCCTTAGTATTTGCACTTGAACTACAATTCTGCATGAGTCATATGCACATTAAAGTTAGAAAAGTGATGGTCCAGACTAGCTTTTCACACCTTCTCAATCCAACATAATTTTTTGTGTTGGATATTGTAGGTTTTTAGCAGCCTCCCTTCAGATAGCTTAGGGGCATCTCTGGCTGGGAACCACTGGCCCAGAGATTAAAACCTGGAAGTGTTGTGACAGATTCCAATCAGCACCTATTCTTTACTCTGATTATAACTGGGCAGATCACTAAACTTTTTCAAGCCTCATTTCTGCAATGTGGGATAGAGTTCATAACAGTAAAACCCCATAGGATGGATTTTTATAAAATTAAATTTGACAAAGCCTGAAGGTAAAAGCTCAGATTATATGGTGTAAAATTATGTGATTTATTTTTTATAATTATCAAACCATTTATAATGTGGGACTGAAGGACAGCTCTTAACTTCTGATATAAGTATAATATTTTTCATCAAATTGGTAAAGTGTCATGAAGGCAAGGTTTGTAGTGTCCAAAGTTTACATGAAACTCACAGAGTTTCCCTACTGATGAAGAGGGAATTAGCAGTTTTCTGGACCTATTAGGGTTGTGTCTCTACCACATGCTAATGCTTTGAAGAGCCAGGGATCTAATGCAGACAGTACCCTCAATTTAGACTTTTGAGAAACATTTAACTCAGGGTTGGGATAAGATTCTGGTAGGTGAGTCCTCTTGCAGGTTGGAGAATCATGGAGAAGAAGTAATGAAACCCGGATTCACTTGACTTCTAACCTGCTCCTTTGGGAACAAAGTATCAGCAGGAAAATTTTCCTGTCCATCTAGACCAGTGTCTCAAAGGAAAATCAGGTCTCAGAGGTTGAAATAACATTGGAAACAGTGCCTAATGAGCAGATAAATGAAGCAGATGCAATCTACTCTCTGTGTGTGCAAGCCTGGGCTTTACAGGACATATTTGTTATTTTGGATTCCTAAGTCTGAGTGGGACCAATGTTTTATACCATCCTGCTGCCTTGTTTGGGGACAGAGCTTCAGTCTCCGTCATCAGTCATCCAGGGAGGCAATCAGACTTCCACAAGGAGTCCTCTCTATCTGAGACCCCATTCAGATGAATTTGAGAGCCCAGCAGGTACTTCACAGAGGGGTCAGAGAGAATGGAACCTGAAAACTTCTACTTGAGGTCTTCTGAGAGCCTAGTCAGGCTTGCTCAGAGCCCGGAGATGGCCATGCTTGTTTTCTAGGTAGACTAATTAATTTATTTATTATGTAAATTGGAGCATCTTCTGCCAACTTTGCTGTTTGACATTGTATTTAATCATATATATAAAGATGTAATTGGGGGAAAGTATAAAAATTATACCTTTTTTGTTCAATTTTAACAGTCTGTCATACTGTGTCCTTCCTTGTTATTTTTACATGATATATCCTCACCTGTCTTTGATCAGCATTCTTTTGCATTCATTAATGATCACATATATCCTTTCCTAAGGATAGCTGAATCTATTTATGTTTATATAGAAAGAAAGAATAACAGTAGATACTTCTTCCTCCACAGTTCTCAAAGGTATATATTTATATTTTTCTATCCAAGTTTCTGTCAATTATCTGAAAATAGAAACCCATATTAAAGCATTTAATTATTATATTTTATATCTTTTCTTTTAAAATTAGTCTCACATATAATTAAGTTGACAACACAGTTACTAAAATTCAGTACTATTTTAACTTGGTCACATTTTCCTATTCCTCAACATTTGTTCTGTATAAATGCACATATTATGAAACCACATAGGTAAGCAAAATAAGTGAGGTCCTTACTCATTGAATATCACGTTACAAAGGAGAAGGCTCAGTACCATGAAATGAGTGCAATATGGCATCATTTCCTTAGGGAAAAATGTATGAAGAAAGGAGACCAATAGTTATAGCATAATCAGGATTTTATAGAATATGTTTGGGAAGGCTTTTTCATGTTGGATAAGGAGACAACCAGGACTATTGTACCCATCAGATTTGTTACAAAGAAGTTAAAACTCAAAGCCCAAAAATAACAAAGGAAACAATTCCACAAAGAAAAGTGACAAAAGGTTCAGGCTCATCCACTACTGGACCATATGAAATACAGATGATCAAATAAATATAGAATAAGTGCAGGGATGACAAATAGATCAGGGCTGAAGTGACGCTGTGATGTCAGTGGAGCAGTAAAAGTCAGTCAGTGTGAGATCCCTTAAGTAGGAGGACACTGCAGCACTCATGCTGGGTGCCTTTTCTTTCTGCAGCTGGCTGTCTGTGGGCTGTATATTCTGGTAGCTTTCCCCCCATTGGCAGGAAGTGCTTTTTTAAAACTATTCTTGAATTATTGCAGTAGATTCCAGAGTTTTCAAAATTTTGTCCCAAAGTAAATTGTTTTTATGTTTGATCCAGAATTCCTGCACACAAACACAGTAATGCACACACAAACCACACACACACACACACGACTGACAAAGAGAACCATGAAACAATTACATATGTACTCTATATATAGTGCACTCTCACATTTTCTCTTATGACTTCTTGATTCTATTCTAGTTAATTCTTACACACCATATAGTCCACTACTCTACTGTGTCCTGGTATAGAATATGAAAAATCTTCCCCTAGCATGTCCATGTTGTTTCCTTCAGTTCCTTCTTTCATTATCAACAATATCTGTGAGAACGTTCTCTTATCCCTCCATGGAATGCTTATATATTCTGCTACTGTTCCCAACTCAGCTAAGTCTGGTAGTTGGGTGGTGATGTGTATAACATGTTGCATGCCTCACTGCACTCACTGTTTTGCAGGGAGAAAAGCCATGGAACTAAATAGAAATTACACCATGGGCATCCTAATATGTAATTAATTTGATGAGAAAGTATTCTTTTCCTGTGATAATGTTCAGGAAGAAAAAAGATCTCTAAGGAGAGGATGCAGACAATCGAAAGAAGACATGGAGTTTGGAGGATGGAGACGGGGTGAAAGTTTCAAGATGTCTTGTGGGGTAACTAACTCCAAGCAGAGAGAAACATGTATATAAAGTCTCTGAGCCTTGTAGCTGTGGTGTCAGGTGAAGCTGGGAGTCAACTTCAACTTCTGAGAGATTAGTGTGAGCATGGGCAGGGCTCTATGTGAGTGAAACAGGTGGAAAGGTCATAACACTTGAGCCTTGTGTTTGATGCTACAAAATTTGGCTTCTATCTCCATTGAGGAGTCATTGGGGTGAAGATTAATGTGGGAGTCTTATGAACAGTTTTTAATATACAGAGATCTCCATAGGTCAATGTGATTATCTGTCTAGAGGGTTTCCAGCCCATAAAAGATGGGAGAGATGACAAGAAACTAAAATATGGTTGTGGATTTGGGAACCTAGAGGTGGTTCAGCTTTAAATACCCCTGCTTTTTTTCTATACATTGTATATATTTATTTGTAAATTGTAGGTTTATTCTTAGCAAATTTTCTAGTAAGGTGTTCGATCTGTAAGATGTCTTGATGCCATAAAGATATTGTTGTTTTCTGTTTTGAATAAATAGTTATGTGCCACGTTATTGATATTCTAGGAATAAGGCAAAATGACTGCATTTGACATGTTACCGTAACCAAGGATACTTTCTCATCACAGCCTCTCAGATACCATCTGAACTTATTAGATCTGTCTCTGTCTCTGTCTCTATCTCTCTCTTATCTCTTTATCTTTCATTATTTAATCTCTTTCTGTTTAACTAATTTTTAATATACAGGGCAGAAAATAGTTACATGAAAATAGTGTCCCAGTTTTACTTGTCAATTTGGGGACTTATCAACTGAACTTTGGAACTATTTCTATAACCTATAGAGAAATAGTAAGCTGATATTATCTTTCTGTGTACTATTTCTTTCCTCATTATTGTGTCTGGGTGTGAGTAGAAGCTGGTATTCACATGACTTTAGGAGGATATTGTGTGTGTGACTGTGGGTGTGAGTGTGTGTGGTCTGTGGAGCATGAGTGTTTCTCCACTTCTTTGGCATGGGCACATAGCTCATATATTTTGGTATGTATTCTTTAAAATATAGATCCAGAATGTCAATTGACATATGGAAATAAAGAGGGCATCACTTCTTTTCATGGGATCTCTTGCAAAGAAAATGAAGTTTAAGGAACAGCATGCAATTGAGCAAGTCCCTGTGTCTTGAAGTTTCATCTGTAGCAAAGAGGCCATCTCATTCTTCTACATTCTCTGACAGCATCTTATCATCTCTCTCTTTCTCATTCCACTCATGACCTTACTTTCTTTTGAGCCCTGATTGTTTGAGGCAGGTGCCAACCCCATGATCTTTGCACTAGCTCTTTCCCACACAGGCTACACACTTTCCCCAAATCTCCCTGTCATTCCTGTGTCTTCCTTAAGGTGTCTGTTCAAATAGCACCTTGTTTTCAAGTCTTTCTTAATTCAACTAAAAATAGCATGCACATCTACGCTCTTGTATACCTATTTTCTTTTTCTTCAAAGCACATGTGCCATCTAACTGCGTATAATTCTTCACTTTGTTATATTATTTCTCTTTCTTTGGCTTATAGGGGCTTCTGTTTTTCAGCATCCTGTATTCTTTGTCTAGAACATGGCCAGGGCTCAGCATTTATTCCTCAATGTGTAAAAAAATTTCTCATTAAACTGATATAAAATGATTTATTTGGCAAGTTGCTAAGAGTGGGGCATAAATTCCTAATTAGAAATGTCATGTGACCTTACAAAAACAGGATCAGATCTCTACAAAACCACATATATGTCATACATACATTTTACCATTAAGATATCAATTGTAGCATTTCACATGTTAGTAGTACTCGTGTGTAAGAATTAATCATGCTATTTCTTTTTTCATTTTTTTTTCATTGCCTTCACCACATGGAACCAGGAAATGGTACAGAAATTTCAGAATTTCTTCTTTTGGGATTATCAGATGAACCAGAACGGCAGCCTCTCATATTTGGGCTTTTCCTCTCCATGTACCTGATCACTGTATTTGGGAACCTGCTCATCATCCTGGCCATCAGCTCAGACTCCCACCTCCACACTCCCATGTACTTCTTCCTTTCCAACCTGTCCTTTGCAGACATCTGTTTCACTTCTACTACTGTCCCAAAGACACTGTTCAACATCCAAACACAGAGCCAAGTCATAACTTATGGAGACTGCATCACACAGATGTACTTTTTAATGCTCTTTGGACTGTTGGACGACTTCCTTCTGACCATAATGGCCTATGACCGCTTTGTGGCCATCTGTCACCCACTGCACTACACAGTCATCATGAACCCCCGGCTCTGTGGACTGCTGCTTCTGGTGTCCTGGATCATGAGTGCCCTCTATTCCTTGTTACAAATTTTAATGGCATTGAGACTGTCTTTCTGTACAGTCTTAGAAATCCCCCATATTTTCTGTGAAATCAATCAGATGATCCAACTTGCCTGTTCTGACACCTTTCTTAATAACCTGACGATATATTTGTCAGCACTGTTGTTGGGTGGTGGTCCTTTGACTGGCATCCTTTACTCTTACTCTAAGATTGTTTGCTGCATATGTGGAATCCCATCAGCTCAGGGGAAGTATAAAGCATTTTCTACCTGTGTGTCTCACCTCTCTGTTGTCCTCTTATTTTATTGTACGTGTCTAGGAGTGTACCTCAGTTCTGCTGCTACCCACAGCTCACATTCAAGTGCAGTAGCCTCGGTGATGTACACCATGGTCACACCCATGCTGAACCCCTTTATCTACAGTCTCAGGAACAAAGACATAAAGGAGGCTTTGAAAAGATTCTGTAGGATGGCAGCTGGAAAAGAGACAATTGTTCTGGGCTGAAGAACTTTCCGTGTTTGGAGGGCTAAGAGCCTCGGAACCAGAAAATTGTGGAAATAAAACATGCCTTCTTTATTTATTTGCTGGAATTTTCATTTATTTTATTCACCTATTTTATAGTGTAAATAATTGTTTATCATGGTTTCTTCTCTCATATATAGATATTTTCCTGCTTTGTTCATTTTCCTGGTGTCACAAAGTTTTTTCCAAATTTGAACCAAAAATATTTGGAAATCTTAGTTATCATGTGAAGCCATGTGGGTCTTAAAAATTATTTCTTCTGCCCTCTGCCTCTTTGCTGTTGGAAGAGGGCCTTGGGGTCATTGTCTGCTCTATCACCTCTTTGCTATGCTGTCTCTCTGTCCCAAACCAACTTCTGTGATAATGATGGCTCCTAAACAGAGAGACCTCCACAATGAGGAAGCAGTGACAGAGGCTGCAGAGATGGGCTCTGGTATCACTGCCGCCAAGCACTGATTTTTATGACACTTTTAGGAGGGCGAGTTCAGCCTCACATTCCCAGAATATGTATCATCCCAGGTGTGAATCAAGCTTGTTTGAAGAAGTGACACATGATTCCAGCATTTATGGTGTGGTGGCAGCCAGATAGAAAATAGCACATTTTGCAGAGCTCTGGCGCAATTTGAACCTCAGAATGATTATACAAGATGTTAGGCAATTTCTAAGCAGCAATCCACTGGACCAAGATAATAGAGCTAATGAGGGAGGTTACCAAACTCACACTGATTTTGGGGACCAAGTTGGCCTTAAAGGTTTCCAGTGACAGGGAGATAAAGATTTCAAGGAATTACTCATCCCAGTAGTACTCCAGCTATGGGAAGAATAATATAACAGTTCTTTGCTGGAGTCTTTGCAAATTCTTCAGTTCTTGAATGCCCACACCTTTTTTTTTTTTTTTTTTTTTCTGGAATGGGATGCTGCACTCCAACTTTGGGGACTATGCTTGGGAGTTCACACACAGCTTGATGTCACCTTAACTGAGCTTTTAAGACAACTGGAAAACACAGGGCCACCACAAGCTGACAAGGGGAAGATCACATCTTCCAACAGTGACAATAACTCAAGAGCAAGTCGATATGTGTTTAGAGTGTTCAATATGCAAAGAAGATTACACATTTGAAGAGGAAGTCAGAAGCTAAACCCTGCGGCCACGTCTTTCACAGCAGTTGTATTGTGTCATGGTTAAAACTGCATGATACATATTCTGTAAGTAGGAAGAACTTAAGTGGTGAGCATGATACTTGGCAAACCCAGAGCTCTGAGGCCTCTGCAAGCAACAGATTTAGCAGTAGCGGAAAACTACAGGATTGATGAGCTTTCTGAAGCTAAAGACAATGTCTGAGCCTGGGCTGTGGTACTCTTCTTACCACACTGTAAATTGTATCAAAATTAACAAACAAACAAACAAACAAATAAAAGTAGTATTTGGATTTAGGAAACGTATAAGAAACCCCAACCCATAATAATGTAGTGAGTGTTTTTCTTCTCTAAGTTTAAAGTTATCATCTGTAGATGAAATTATATCTACAACAAAATGCCTCTGATTTCTCAATTCAGAGTGATAATTTTATAACCTTGAAATGTAATAATGTGTGTTTACCCCCCAGCCTCTATAGAATCAGTTCCTGAAAGCCTAGCTAGGGTCATAATATCCATTAAGTTATCCTGTAATGGGTGCTTTCACCTACTTGTGAAACTTCCATCCTATCAATTAGTGCATTTTATAGTAAATACTGAGGAACCAGAGCCCTAAAAATTAAAAATAAAAATAATCTCTTTTCATATGGTCATATTGTCTCTAGAATTTTCTTTTGTGTTACTAAAGAGTTTTCATGAGTTGTATAATTCACATACAGCAAACTACACTTGTTGACTATGTTCATTTATGTGATGTTTTAAGTAGAAAAAAAAATGACATAGTTTTCCCTTTGGTCTCTTCTATTCTATTTCACTCCCTTAACTTTTCTTAATGATAATGTGGACTTTAACATTCTGCTGGTTTTAACTGGATTTCTGCTTTTATTCTATTATTGAGTTTGGTGTCCACAATGCCTCCCATAATCCTTGGGGGGAAATTGATTATCAAATACATATCTCCAGTAAGAGCTGTTAGGAAAACACAAATTTGGTCAATGAATTCACCTGATATACTCTTTAGAAAGAATGAATCTTATATACAAGGGAGCATTACTCAGTTGATTACTATGCAAAGATTTCTTTTTTATGCTGTAACCAACTCCTGAAATATAAAGGATGGATTCCATATGTGAGGATTTGTTTTCATTTAGGTTAAGAATGGTTGGTGTACTTACATTTTATTACTAAACTTCCTTTCTGTTCATTCTCCAATATTTTCAATGCTGCCTACAAATATGACTACTCTACAATCTAATCAAAGTATCTCCACTTTTTCTATTTTATCATAACCAGTAACTGGATAGTAAATGAACAATGTCACTATCATCCCTTTCATAGCTCCTCATATGCAGGAAATTCTTCCATCTTCATGATCAGAACATAACTCACAGGAGGATTTATATTCTTGCCATGCTTAGGATTTCCTCAGGGTTTCCTTCTAAAATGTACTTCCTTCCAACTTCTCCTGGTTACATGAAAGTGACCTTAATAGAGTCAATTGTTAATCTAGTTATCCAAAATAAACTTGAATAACAGAATGATTATAAATGCTATGCCCAAATATCAGAACACATGCCCACCATTAAAAAACAGCCAGTAGTTATAATTGCCCTCATTCGATTCTTTTTCTTGTATCGACAGCTAATGCTGCATAACAAGCTGACCTAAATAATACAATTTATGTTAAATGGGATTATATGATTGGAGATGTTCTGATCTCTGCTCAGATACTCACAGTTCTGCATCAGCTGGGAGTTTCTACATTGTGTTTCTCCAGCTCATCCATGATGTTGTGAAAGACCACAATGCATTCCTATCTTAAACCAATTTATGACAGTTTATTTATATATGTAGTATAATCTTCTAATTTACAAAAAATAAGTTTACTAAATGTAATTTCCCATAAATTAATAGCACTGTTTTCATATCCATATAAAACACGTTGCTTTCTACCAAATAATATTTCTCCTCCTCCATTAAAGTGTGACTCAACCTACCTATGCTCTACATCCTACCTGGAAATAGGCATATACATTTTTGCAATAGTGATTTTATTTACTTCAACTTTATAGCCAAAAGTGAGGTTGCTGAAATACATGGCAGCTCTATTTTTTTCTCTTCTTTTTTCTCCCCATTGGTTGAAAAAATTAACATGTTTCTATAGTCTTGGGTAAGTCGTTATCTCTTTCTCTTTGAGAGTCATGAATCAGAAAAAAAGCAAACACAGCAAAATATATTTGCCTAGAGACTTGTCCAGGGCTGTCTGTCAAGCACTAGATTAAAAGCTGACTTCGATTCTTAATGGGAAAACTTAGATTTCAGATCTTGAGTTTTCTTTCTAAAGAGGGCACATAATCTTTTTGTGAACACTCATTTGTTCATTAAATAGCATTTATTGAACAACTATTCTGAACCTGAAACTGTGCTAAGCCTTGAGGAGAGAAAAGGAACTGAGTCAGGTCCAAGTCCTTCCCTGTTGGATTGCCTGAGTCTCTAAAATTCACAACCAGTGTGAATTTCAGCTAAAAGGCATGATGACTGGATAGTCAATAGTTTATAAACCCTGAAGCAGGATTATGGGGATCCAGGTCCAAGTTCTCCTACTTACTAGTTATGTGAATTTGCATACCAGCTGTGTGACTTAGGAAAGGTTGTCTTAACTTCTCTGTGCCTTGGCTTCCCATTGGCAAAGATGGAAGCATAATTGTATCACCATTGTAAAGTTGCCATGAGGATTGTGTTTAATCTGCATAAAGCATGTAGAACAATGCCTGGCAAGAGGGCAGGGTTTTTTGAGTCAGCTTTTACTATTATCGCCTGGGCATGCTGAAGAGCAAGGCTAATGGAATGGAGGTTGGTGTGGAGCCCTGTGATTGAGTAAGGAGACAATTATTTTCCTTATATTACAGATATGGAAACTGAGGTTAAAAGATTCCAGGTATTCCATAAGGATTAATTTAATAGGTCTGGATTGTCCAAATCCTGCACCTTTCAAAGAAAGTTTTGGCTCCTGTTTGGCTCCTGAGAGGCAGATTCTAAGCCTTTTCAATGTCCTACCTAACAAGAGTTTCTGTGTTTATCTGGGGACTTTGGGCCATTATGAATAGATAGTCTATGCTATATTATGTTTTCTGGTAGAATCTTGGGCCCACAGGATCTCCTTAACACCTGGAGGGGTTGGAGTCTAAGGTCAGTCATGCAGGCAGGATGTCATGTCTCTGTGACTGAACCCCAACAAAACCATTGGACACCAAGGCTCAGGTGAGCCTCCCTAGTTGTCAATACTCCCATCATCACTGGGAGAATGAAGTGCTGTCGATACAACTCCACTGGATAAAACAACTGGAAGCTCACTCTTGGACTCTCCTGGACCCTGTCCCATGTACCTCTTCCCTTTGCTGATTGCAATCTGCACACTTTTACTGTAATAAACTGTAGCATGAATGAAACATCTTTGCTGAGGTCTGTGAGTACTTGTTGAACCCGAGGTTGGTCTTAGGGAGCCTGACTATACCAGGGGAGTGATTGCCCAAGGTCATAGAGCTAACAAGTGTTGGAGTTTGGATCCACGTCCAGGTCATTAAGAATAGTTAAGAAAGTGGGGAAGGAGTGGAGGGAGATGTGGCTGACTCTTAACGGGTGTGGTAACATTTAATAAAGGTAGAGAATACATAAATAAATAAATATATCTACCAAATATTTACTGAGTGAACGTGATAAGTTATAATCCAGCCAGTGATGGGGGTAATGATGACATCTCAGAGTTGGAAGACACAGTAAATCAAAGATAAATAGATACACACAAGATGATTTCAGGTATGTAACATGCTGAAGAAAAGAACACCACACAGGAAGCCTTTACTCTGTGTCAGGCACAGTTCTGAGGCATTAACTCTTTCCATACTCATATAAACCCTGTATAACACATACTATTCTTACCAGGTGGAAGCACAGAGAGGCTCAGTTTTTGGCCAGGGTCACACAGATAGTAAGCAATAGAGTTGGACTTTGAAGCCAGGCGGCCTTGGCCCATTGTCCATGCTCCTGACCACTATACCCAGTGGTCTTCATGGAAATGATCACAAAGACCTGATGAAAAGGCTTCTGGCTTGAAAGACATTGGTTGGTGATTTACATGTAGAGACAGAGCAGTCTTGGAGGAGCGGATTTGAGGACCTGAATGAGTGAGGGTGTCATCTCAAACACACAAATTGGTGGCACTGGGATGATGGTGGATTCCAAATGTGTGAATTTCAGAGACCAATCCATGAAACACATTCCAGCCACACATCTTTCTATATAAGAGTGCACATCCTTCTTATACAACCGTGGTCAGAACAATCTTATTCTGCAAAAAAAATTGCAGGGAATAGAATAAAATTAATAGTTAAATTGCTAAAACATTTATAATAGCACCATTCCAATTTACATTTCCACCAACAGTGTACAAATTCTCCCTTTTCTGCACATCCTCACCAGCAAATATTATCTTTGGTCATTTTGATAATAAAATTCTGAATATATAGAATTTCTGATAGACACAAATATACTAAATTTATAATCTGATATACTTCTACAAGTATAGCTATAAATACATAAAAAATAAAGATCAAACAGTCATGTTGTAAAAAAAATTTAACTTCCAATTTTTTTTGAAAGAATGTGATCAAACACAGGAATGCAAATGCTCCAATCCTATTGTATAGAAACAAAGGTCTCTCACAGGTGATCTGTGATCAAAAAAATAAGAGGAACAAATGCGCATATATAGACAGCCTCACCAGTAACAAAATATTTGCAACATAGAGCTCATTAGCTTTACTTGCCATATAGTAAATATAGTACATAAACCTTTGTCATATAGTAAATAAACTTTTTAATGTGAAATCTAGGGTGAGGAAAGATACTGTGAGGTGTTTGTCTCATGAAATACTGAGACAGCGATATAATTGCAAGCATTCTTTGGTCTGAACATTTCGCACAGACTAGGAAAAGTCAGATAAGCCACATTTAAAACTAAAAAGAAATGCCCTCACTTCATTATGTACTCATCCCCAGTTAAGACCCAATTTTTCTACATTTGTTAATTAATATGAGCGTGGACAACTTTTACTGGATGGACTTTGTGCCTCTCATTCCTCCCTCTAATTGGATTCCATTCTTATCATTCAGTTGGCAACACTGACCTTTGCACTACTGAAATCATGTTCACTTCTCTTGTCTGCATCATAAACACACTGATTCATAAATCAAGCCAGCAAACAACCACGGTGAGATTGCTGGATCATATTGTAGTACTATTTCCATTGACAATTCTACCAATGGTGTACAAGTGTTCCCTTTACTCCACATCCTCACCAGCATTTGTTAGTTTGTCATTGTGATGATAGAATTCCTAATAAATAGAATTTCTGATGGGCTGGACTGCACAAAATTTATATAGATATGTGTATTTATATATTTATATGTATATTATAAATATACATATTTATATATATTCATCTCCACAAATATATTTATACAAACATAAAAAACTAAATGACAAAGAGTCATTTGGTAAAACAATAAATACACAAACAAACCATTGTGATCAGAGACAGGAATGCAAACACGCCAACTCCACCACACAAAAGCAAAAGGCTCTAACAGATAATTTTTCATCAAGAAAATAAATTGCTAATACACACATGTACATACAGCCTCACAGGTGATGAAATAATTGCAAAGTAAATCTGAACACCATTTCCCTTTTCACATATTAAATAATTTTTTACATAATGTATTCTCTTAATTTTCTAGCAGAAATAGTAATGTGATTTAATTTTACAATCATATAATCTTGCAAATTTTTTTCATAATGCTGTTTGAAGATTTTATTTCATAATGTTATTTCTAATGGCTCATGCCATATGTATCTTTTTCTCTTTTCTTTAATTTTTTTTAAATTTTTCAATTGCAGTTGACATACAATATATTATTTGTAGGTGTAGAACATAGATTACACATTTTTATAACTCACAAAGTGCTCACCCCAATAAGTCTAGTACCCATCTCACACCATACATAGTTATTACAATGTTATTGCTTATATTACACAGGATGTACTTTACATACAAGTGATTGTTTTTATAACTGGAAATTTGAACATCTTAAAACTTTCCCCTTTTCACTTACCTCCCTGCCACCCAACTCCCTCCTATCTGGCAACCGTCAAAATGTTCTCTGTATCTATAAGTATGTTTCTGTTTTATTTTTTCCATTTATTTTGTTCTTTAGATTCCACATAAATGAAATCATATGGCATTTGTCTTTCTCTGTTTGACTTACTCCAGTGAGCACAATACCCTCTAGGTCCATCCATGTTTTTGCTGATGGGAAGATTTCACTCATTTTATGGATAAGTAATATTCCACTGTACATATGTATCACCTCTTTATCTATTCATCTGTTGATGGACATCCAAGTTGCCTTTATATCTTGGCTATTGGAAATAAAGCTGCAATGAACATATGGGTTCACATATCTGCTCAGAGTAGTGTTTTGAATTTGTTTGGATCAATACCCAGAAGTGGGGATTACTGAGTTCTTCAAGTCTCTTGTTGTTTTAAAGTCTATTTTGTCTGATATTAAGTATTGTTATCCAGCTTTTTCTAATTTTCATTTTCACTTAATGTCTTTTTCCATCCTTTTATTTTCAGTCAGTGGGTGTCTTTTGATCTGAGTGGGTCTCTTGTAGGCAGCATATGTATGGATCTTGTTTTCTTTTCCATTCAGCCATTTTACATCTTTTTTTAGTTTTTTTTCCAATTAAAGTTCACATTCAATATTATTTTATGTTAGTTTCAAGTGTACAGCATATTGGTTATTAGACATTTATATAATTAACAGAGTTATTCAGGGAGACTGTGAATGAGTCCCACAGGTACTGCAGGAATGTCCTTTGTGTGGGTTGTTTTGTGCCCTCCATTTGTAGCTGAGTTTTTATGATTATGATATGTCTTTTGATTGGAGCATTTAATGCATTTACATTTAAAAGAGTTGTTGATAGATATGTTGTTATTACCATTTTAATATTTATATTATTTAACTCATTTCTTCTTCCTTTTAAAGAAGTTTGTTTAACATTTTTTTTTGTAACACTGGTTTGGTGATGATGAATTTCTTTAGTTTTTCTTGTCTGGGAAACTTTTAATCTGTTCTTTGATTCTAAATGATAACTTTGCTGGGTAGAGCAATATTGGTTGTAGGTCATTTCTTTTCACCACTTTGAATATTTCCTGTTAACCTGCTCCAGCTGCAAAGTTTCTGTTGAGAAATCAATGAACAGTCTTATGGGAGCTCTCTTATAGTTTACTAACCACCTTCCTCTTGCTGCTTTTAAGATTTGCCCTTTGTCTTTAAGCTTTGATGTTTTAATTATGATGTGCCTTCATCTGGGTCTCTTTGGATTCATCTTGTTTAGGACTCTGAACTTTTTGGAATTGTGCACCTATTTCCATCATCAGGTTAGGAAATTTTTTAATCCTTTCTGTCTTTTTTCTCCTTCTGGTACCGCATGATGCAAATATTGGTATGCTTGATGTCCAGGAATTCCCTTAGAACTATCCTCAATTTACTACTCTTTAACTTTTCTTTTTGTTTTGAGTGTGTGTTTTCCATTACCTTGTCTTCCAAATATACAACTTGATCTTTTACTTAATCTGGTCTACTTTTGACTCCCTCTAATATATTCTTCATGACAGTTATTGTATTCTTCATTTCTGACTGTTTTTTTTTATGTTTCCTATCTCTTTGTTGAAGTTCTCACTGAGTTAATCTATGCTTCTCCTAAATTCACTGAGCATTCTTATAATGAGTATTTTAAACTCTGTCTCTGGTAGATTGCTTGTCTCCATTCTGTTTAGTTTGTTTTCTGGAGTTTTGTCCTGTTCTTCATTTGGAACCTTTTTCGCTATCTCTTCATTTTAACTGCCTCCCTGTGTTTCTTTCCATATATTGGGTAGATCTGCCCTGTCTCCTGTCTTGGTAGAATAGCCTTATGTAGTACATGTCCTGGGATTCATTGCACAGTCTCCTTGGTTACCTGGCCCAGGTGCTGCAGGAGTGTTCGTTGTGTGGATTGTGCGAGGCTTCTGTTGTAGCTGAATGTTGATTGTTGTTGAAATGTCAGTGGGATGGTTTGATCTGCAGGCTGACTGCCTGTGAGGAATGGCCATGACAGTAGATGAGCTGTCATGCAGGGGCTGACCCTACAGAGTGAGATTCACTTTAGTGGCTCTCTGGAGTCTGTTCAGTCCACTCATTGAATGTGTTGTTTGTGAAACAGGTTGGGTTGTTCTCTGATGTGGTCTGAAGCTGGCTACTGGGTGTGTTGTTTTGCGGGCTCCTTGGGAGGGGGCTCTGGTGCAGACCAAGGTCAGTTGCTGCCTGTGACCCGGTAAAAGCTACAAAGTGATCTTCAGATGGTTGGCACCTGTGCTGGGCTTGAAAACACCTGTGAGAGGCTAAGATGTAGACCGAGGCCAGCTGCTGCTTGTTGGAACAAAATGGCCCTTAACTTTTCACCCCCTCCATCTTAGTGAAAAGCCCACCGGCGCCAAAAGCCCCCTCCATCTTAGTGAAAAGCCCGCCGGCGCCAAAAGCCCCCCCATCTTAGTGAAGGCCCAAGAGACCTATCAACACTAGCCCCCCTACCACAATCCAATCAATACCCTACACGAACACTAGCCGTCCCCCACCGGATCCTCCCCCTATATAAGCTCGCTCCTCCATTTAATAAATTGGAATTCCTCTCGGACTCCTGTGTGTCCTGGTGATTTCTTTCGTCTTGGATTCCTGCGATTCTTGGTGATTTCTTTCATTTCGGATTACTGCGCGTCTTGGTGGTTTCTTTCATTTCGGATTACTGCGTGTCTTGGTGATTTCTCTCATTTCGGATTCCCGCGTGTTCTGGTGGTTTTCTTTCATTGGTGCCGAAACCCGGGACAAGGAGTGCCTTCATTAGGCCCCTTGTCTCCCGTCTGCCACCTAGAACGACCCAGTCCGGAATTCCCCTGCCCATTTGACCCGGCTCCGGCTCGTCACAGTCACCACCGACCAACTGGCTATTCCGTGAGTAACCCCTCTAGGGACGGATACTCCCCAGTTACTACAACAGAAGAGCCAGCCGTGACCATCCGGCGGCCTCCTGACGTTACCGAGGAGAGAGGGAATACACCCCACCACAGTCTTCAAGACTACGGTGGACTCTTGTCCTACCCTACACCAATTTATAGGGACAACACCTGCGCGGGGTAGAAAGGGGCTGGCTCCCTCCTTCTCCTATACTCTTCCTCCACGTTCCTTGCCTTCCTCCTAAAGCCCGGTACCGGCACTCTCCGAATCCTGAGTCCTGGACTCAATTTAGGAACCTCCCACGGGTGACGACCTCTGGGAGGTCTCCTAACTGTTCTACTGAACCCTCCGAACCCCCACATTGTATAGGGGACGCCCTATATATTTGTGCGGAGGTTCTCCCACTGCTCGAGACTTCTTTTCCTGCCTCGTATCTCTAACATTATGGGAGCCTCCTCTTCCTCCCCGCCGCAGACTCCCTCTCCAATGTCTTTTACGAAAACTTTCCACACTCTCTTTAAAGGAGACATCAAACCTAAACTCCTCACCAGATTCTGTACTCAAAATTGGCCGCATAATACCCTTAGATAATCAGTCCATTTGGCCTTCCGAGGGGTCTCTTGACTCTAACCTCATCCATGATCTTTTCAGTTACTGCCAGCGCCTGGGCAAATGGACAGAAATCCCCTACGTTCAAGCTTTCCGTCTCCTATCTCAACACCCTGCTCTCTGCTCTTCATGCTCTCCCTCCCAACTCCCCTTGGCCGTCACTCCAAAGCCATCTCCGCCCACCCCTCCCTCCTCCTCCTCCCCGCCTGCTACCAACGAAACCTTCGATCCCGCGGATGAGCCTCCTCCGTATCGATCTCCGCCCCAAAATCCGGCTGTACCCCTACCACTACCTGCCTCTAACACACCTCCCCCAATTCATATCTCTTCCGCTCCTCCATTCAGCCCGCCACACACACGATCCCGTGGCCCTCCCCCACATCCGGCCCCCTCCCTTTCTACCCCTTCCAATCCTCCCACCTTAATGGCCCCACTTCGGGAAGTGGCAGGGGCAGAAGGGGTAGTCCGTGTCCATGTGCCCTTTTCTCTTTCTGATCTCTCCCAAACGGAAAAAAAAAAAAAAAAAAGCTAGGCTCCTTTAGCTCCGACCCCACCACCTATATTAAAGAATTCCAATGGGTGCTCCAAGCATACAGCCTTACTTATCAGGACATTTTTATGCTCCTGGCCAATACTCTCCTATCAGAGGAACGCCATAGGGTATGGGATGCTGCCCAAACACACGCCAACGAGACTAGACGAACAGACCCTACCTTTCCCATTGGACCCGAGGCAGTTCCGGATAGAGATCCTAACTGGGACTATAATACTGTTCAAGGTGTCCAATCCCGTGACCGATTCGCCTCTTGTCTGGTAGTGGGCCTAAAAAAGGCTGCCCGGAAAGTAGTTAATTTCCAGAAGGTCCAAGACATTATACAGAGAAAGGAAGAAACTCCCTCTGATTTTCTAGACAGATTAACACAGGCCGTCCGACAGTACACCAGCTTAGATCCAGACACGGACGAAGGAAAACATATCTTAATGACCCTCTTTCTAGCCCAATCCTACCCCGACATAAAAACAAAATTAAAAAAACTAGAGCATGGCCCGGCAACCCCTCAGAGCGAAATCCTTTCCACTGCCTTTAAGGTCTTTCACGGCCGCGAGGAGGAAAAAGAAAAACTCCGTAATAAGGCACGCCAGGCTGACTTTCAGATGGTGGCTCAACTAGTGTCCAAACAGACAAAGGCCGACCCTACCACAAGGACACCTCCCGGAGCGTGCTTTAAATGCGGCAAGGAGGGCCACTGGTCGCGTGCGTGTCCACAGCCCCGGGCCCCCACCCGGCCGTGTCCTAAATGCAAACAGATGGGACATTGGGGATCCGATTGTCCCACCACCAAGGGAGATGGAACAACGAATCTTCACTCTCCACAATCCCCTCCTGTGATCGCCTTGGCCGATGACCGATGGGGCCCTGGGCCTGTCCCGACTCTTACTATCACTAAAGCAGAGCCCAGGGTTAGTCTGGTGGTAGACGGCCAGCCCATCTCATTTTTAGTGGACACTGGAGCCACCTTTTCACTCTTGAGGGAGTTCCGAGGCCCTACCACACCCAGTTCAACCCCTATTGTCGGGGTAGGGGGAACACGCATACTCCCTCATAGAACCCCCCTCCTATTTTGCCAATTACAAAACGCTCCCCACTCCTTTTTACACTCCTTTTTAGTTATCCCACAATGCCCAGTTCCTCTGCTAGGAAGAGATGTACTTTCTAAGCTTGGAGCTTCCATCTCAATCCCCTCCTCAGATCCCTCCAGTTCCTTCATCCTGGCCCTGACTTTATCTGACTCTCAAGAATCCAATAATCCTCCCTCATACCCTACCCTCACCATACCCAACACACCAGGCGCGGGGCACCACCCCTGCCACCGATTGGCAGATTGACTTCACTCATATGCCTCCGGTAAAGCGCCTCAGATATCTGTTAGTCTTTGTGGACACCTTCTCAGGATGGGTCGAGGCGTTCCCATGCACCAATAAACAGGCGTCCACGGTCGCCAAACACCTGCTGACTAATATAATACCTCGATTTGGGATGCCTTCTTCCCTTCAATCTGACAACGGTCCCGAATTCACTGCTCAGATCACTCAAAATCTTGCCTCGTCTCTCTCTCCCCTGGCATCTTCACTGCCCATATAGACCCCAGGCATCAGGAAAAGTTGAAAGATCTAATAGGACCCTAAAGGAACTCCTTACCAAATTAACGCTTGAATTACATCTCGACTGGACTCAGTTACTACCACTGGCTCTTCTAAAGATAAGGCTCTTTCCAAAAAACCTACCAACCTTTCTCCCTTTGAAATTATGTATGGGCGTAGCCCTTTACCCCTGGCATAGTTCCTCCAACTCTGTCATTCCTTCCTCCCTCACCATTCCCTCCTGTCATACATAAGAGGTGAAATATGGAAATATCAGGACTGGCTATTGCCTGCACCCCGTAAGTCAGAAATACTAACCCCTTACAACCTGGCGATCAGGTCCTCTACACCCCTCCTGACGGAAAGAAAGAAGGACCTCCAACCAAAATGGGAGGGTCTCACCCAGTTGTCCTAACCACTCCAACAGCGGCCAAATTACTCCTTCCAGACAAAAATCTAACTCCTTGGATTCACATTTCCAGGTTGAAGGCATACACCTCGAAAACCTCTCCTCCAGTCAGACAGCGAAAGCACCAGCCACTGCGATACCCACGCCTGCTCCCCACACCCGTCCAACCCCTTAACCTCAAAATCACTCGCGCTGGAAGCCTGTCGCCTATCCCAGAGTAACTATGACCCTTTTTCTTATTTTTTCTTTTTTAGTCTCTCTCCCCTACCCTGGGCTCTCCTCCAGTCAGTTTGTCTGGAGGTTCAAGGTTCAGGAAACTTACACTGAAAAACAAGTCCAACTCACTCGCCTTACTGCCACTGCTGACTGCCCCCTCGCGGGATGTTCCGGGCCAGTCACTATACCCCTGACAGACAGTAAGCTTATCTCCCATGCCACCCGTCCCTATGTCTGCTTTTATTTGACCAAAGACAGGATTATTGCAAACGATGGCCGGAAACTTATGGTGGATGTCCTTACTGGGCCTGTAAAATCCATGACCCCTATCTCCAACAGGTCAAGGTAGGTGGCAGTATTTTACAGGTCTCAGGTGGCTCCTTCAAACTCCACATCCAAGATTCTTGGGACTCTAGATGGGCGGGGGTAGTTCCTGGTGCCTTTTATTGTAATGGCTATGCTTCACGCCCTTGCGGACGCCTTACTATCACCCGCCAATACATTCCCATTAACCACTCGGTTTCTCTGGTATCTACTGACATCAAACATCAAGAGACTCAACTCATTTCAGCCCTAGAGTCCACTGACTCCGACAAGTCAACTACCTTAAACACCTACACATGGCTACAAATCCTCTCCGAAACGCTTATCTCTCTTAATCACACTCTCCCTTCCATATCTCCCAAAAACTGTTTTCTTTGTGCATCTCTCAGACGACCACTCTTGGCCGCTGTCCCTCTAAACTTAACTTCATTTCCTTCTAAAACCTCGAAACATACACTCCCCCCCCATCTCCCTAATGTTCCCTTATGGGAACCCGAGGACCAGTCCAATCACACCCTTATCCCCAGACTGTGCCTCCTAGGAAACTCTGCCCTCTCTATCATCGCCTTTCCACTGCGACTATAACATCATCATTTCTAATCCCACCGCAGCATCCCCGGGTTCTTTTTTCTGGTGCAACGGTACTCTCTACACTGTCATCTTTCCCAACGTTACTACTCCCTGTCTCCCCGTCACCATTGTTCCCCAGCTCACCCTCTATTCTAACTCTGAACTACTCTTCCTCCTCAACCGGTCTTCTAGACATAAGAGAGCGGCCTTCCTCCCAGTCTTGATTGGAATCTCTCTTACAACATCAGTGGCAGGAATTGGATTGGGAGGCGGGAGCCTCGGACGCACTCTATGGGCCGTACACGATCTTAATTCTAAACTCGAGAGTGCTCTTACATCTACTGCTGAGTCCTTAGGCTCTCTCCAACGACAAATAACATCACTCGCAAAGGTTGCCTTGCAAAACAGGAGGGCTCTGGACTTACTAACTGCAGAAAAAGGTGGAACTTGCTTATTCTTAAGAGAGGAATGCTGCTACTATGTTAATGAATCAGGTATTATTGAAACCAACATAAAAAACTTGAGGACCTAGCCACTTCATTCTATAAAACTAATGCCCAACCCGCCACCTGGACATCTCTTTTACAAAACCCCTTCCTCACCTGGCTCTGGCCCATTCTAGGGCCACTCACTATAATCCTTCTCGGCTGTCTCTTCCTTCCCTGCTTAATTAAATTTCTTCAGACACAGGTTGGGAGAATTTCTAACCAAACCTTTAATCAGCTTCTCCTCAGGAATTATAACTACCGTCCTTTGGCTCAGGATCCTGTTTCTTTTAAAGAACAAACCACTGAATGCTGATGGCTACCTAGGTACAGTTCCTGGAGGCTCTCGACTCTGACCTGTGGGCCCTCCACCCCGAGGATTCCTGGGAAGATTTTTGTGAACAGATCAACGATTTCTGGCTGCAGGGAACCCTCCAGGACTTCACGCCAACAGAAATTATCTTCTTCTCCCGCCTAACATGGGATTATATACAGGTCTTTTGTTCCAACTTTCCCTTCCGCAGCAACTCCCCTCCCCTCCCCAAACAGCCCTAAAACTACGCCCCCTTTCAGCAGGAAGTAGCTTGAGACGGTCAGCGCCCCCTTTCCCCAAAAACAAAGAGGGGGGAATGTTGGAACAAAATGGCCCTTAACTTTTCACCCTCCATCTTAGTGAAAAGCCCACCGCGCCAAAAGCCCCTCCATCTTAGTGAAAAGCCACGGGCGCCAAAAGCCCCTCCATCTTAGTGAAGGCCCAAGAGACCTATCAACACTAGCCCCTACCACAATCCAATCAATACCCTACACGAACACTAGCCGTCCCCCACCGGATCCTCCCCCTATATAAGCTCGCTCCTCCATTTAATAAATTGGAATTCCTCTCGGACTCCTGTGTGTCCTGGTGATTTCTTTCGTCTTGGATTCCTGCGATTCTTGGTGATTTCTTTCATTTCGGATTACTGCGCGTCTTGGTGGTTTCTTTCATTTCGGATTACTGCGTGTCTTGGTGATTTCTCTCATTTCGGATTCCCGCGTGTTCTGGTGGTTTTCTTTCACTGCTAATGCAGGTCTCAGGGCTGGTTAGTAAGAGGGCACACAAAGGCCAGATTCTGCCTGTTTGGGGTTTGTGAATGAGAGATTTTAAGAAAGTTCCCAATGCAAGGCAAGCCTGGCCATTTATATGGAAATGCCACTGTAAATAGTTGTGGTTGGTTGGGCATTGAATGTGGCAGGGTCTCAGGGAATCACCAGGGCAGAGAAAACAGTGTTAGGCAAGTTAATGGAACATTCAGATTTGAAACCCACCTGCCCCTGCCAGCTGGGTGGGGGAGGAGCTCAGCAAAGTAACCATGGCATCTGGCTTCCAGACAGAGCTGCCCCTCTAGCCCTTGCCCTTATGCCAGACAATTAAGTTCCTCCTCATATGTCCCTGGTGCTTTTTGACATGCTGTCCCTCAGCTAGAGCTCAGCGTGAGTGAGTTTGTGAGTAATTCTGTGTGCTGTCCCTTTAAGACCCACAGTGCCCAGGTCCAGCAGTCTTCCATCTCAGCCACATTCTCCACTGGTTTCACAGATAGGTGTTATGGGGACTTCTCTTCCCAGTACTGGAGCCCTGATTTGGGGAACTCGGTGTGGGGTGGGACACTTTGCTCCTCAGGGGGGACTTCTGCAGGTGAGATATCCCTCCCGTTTCTTAACTACCACTAACGTGGGTATGGGAAGTGTCTGTTCCGCATCTCTAGTATGTGTTGGCTTTTTATTTATATTCTTAGATATGGGGTTTCTGTTCACCAGGCAGTTCTCAGTGGTGATTATTCTGTAATTCACTTGTACTTCTGATGTGGTCATGAGAAGAGGTTAGCACTGCATTTACCTGCTCTGCCATCTTGACTGGGACTTCCCTTTTGTAGTTAAGTTTTGACAGCTTTAATACACTGTGCCTTGGAGAAGGCCTTTGGGGATTGAGATAATTAGGTGTTCTATCAGCTTGTTGTATCTGAAGGTCCAGATCTTTCCAGAGTTTTGGATATTTTGTCCATTATTTTTTTGTATAAAATCTGTTTTCTTCTCCCTCTCTTCTCCCTCTCATATTGCTCTTTTTAACAGAGTCAGATAGTTCTCATTGAATACTTTAATTTCTCTCACTCTTGATTCTCTCTCTTCTACCTGAGTCATTTCTAGATTTCTATCTTTAATATCGCTAATTCTTTTCTGCATCCAGTCTGCTCTATTTTCTAAGCTTGATAGTTCTTTCGTCATCTCATTTTTTGAGTCCTTTGGCTCCAGAATTTGTTTGTTTGTTTTTTTAATAGTTCAATCTCTTTAGTAAAGTACTCCTTTTGTTCATTGATTTTATATCTGAGTTCGTTGAAATGCTTTTCTGAGTTTTCTTCTATTTTTTTTTTTTTTAATATTTAAATGTTTAGCAGGTTGATTAGTAGAGGTCTTTCTTTTGTTTTCCAGTAGGTGGTGGTGTAGCACATTTGTTTTCTCTTTCTTTTTAAAATTTATTGGGGTTTTTAATTAAATTTATAAGTTTCAAGTGTATAGTTCCATAATACATCATATATATATGGCATTGTGTGTTCACTCAGTGTTAATCTTCCGTCACCATATATTTGACTCTCTTTACCCTTATCTACCTCCCCCATTTCCCTCTGTTATCCACTAAACTGCTGTCTGTGTTTGTGAGTCTCTGCTTGTCTTGTTTGTTGCTTTCATTTTTATATCCCACATATGAGTGAAATCACATGATTCTCAACAGTGTCTGACTTATTTTGCTTAACATGATGATCTCAAGATCCATTCGTGTTGTCACAGATGTCAGTATTCCATCTTTGCCTATCTCTGTGTAATCTCCCATAAGGAAGATGTGGTACATGTATATAAGTTTATTCTCTCTTAACTATACTTGGGCTACAAAAATCTCTGTAGGGCAATATTGCTTCAGCCATGGTAAAATACTCGGTATTCCCAGAACAAGTGAGTTTTCTCTTTATACACCAATCACTTCAGTCTCAGGATACCACCTCTATGGGTCTTTTGGTCTGTGGGTCTTTTGGTCTCTGTATTCCCTGCACCATGTTTCTGAAGCCACACTTCTTAGTCTGAGGTGTCTCAGATGCTTCTACCAGGCTCTGCTACAATGAGTGGAGGAGAAGTGGACAAAAGGGAACAGGGTTCAAGTGCCTGAGGCTTCCTTTTTTCTAAAGGATTAAACCACAATGAATATAATGGTTGAACCCACTATATTGTTGCTTCTGCTCTTTGGTGATTTGCGGAGTGAGGGTTTCAATGCCAGGTGGGTAGGTGGGTTCCCGCATTTGTGGCTTTCTTTGTCTGGTGTTGGCAGCTTGTGAAATGCTGCCACTCTTTGCATTGCTTCTCTGCGCCCTGACCTTGAGCTCAGCCTCAATGTGTACCAGCCACCAAGACCTGATTGCTACCTCTGCCCCTCTGATCTGCCCAGTGAGGGTTTTACCCTGACCCTTCAGTGCTATCACGTGTCCTGGGGACAGGATGAGTGCCAGACTGCATCTGGTTCCCATCTCTGTACTTACCAGTCTGTCTCCCCTCTTCACTCCCATACACCACCTTCAGGTGTCTCAATGCGCAGATCCCTCAGATGCGTTTGTGTGTTAATCAGGGAATCTTTTGTTGAATCATAGCTGTCCAACTTGCAACTTGAAAGAAAGAGGCCTGGAGGTCGTCTCATGCTTTCATGATTCTGATGTCACAGCCTTAAAGATTTTTTTGGATTTCACAAACTATATCTAACATTTCATTTATTTCTCACATCTGTTTCAAGTAAAGGTTATTTTTTCACTTTTCCTTCAGCAATAAGGAATCTTATGCCCAGGTGGATTACATTTTTAATAATAATATCAAAACACAGTTAAAACTTCTTGTGTATTGTCTTGAGTTATATACCAATAGACCCATGTGCTATTTACTATTAATTCATGTATGGCTCCTCTACTTTAAGTGAATTGTACATTTAAGATATGTGCAGTTTATTATATATAATTATACTGCAATAAATTAGTTCCAAAGAAAAACTTTAGTGGTGTCTAACTCATGTCAGATCAAAAGCCAGGTGGAGATATGTTTTATAACTTGGAAGAAAGCAAAGAGTCCTGTATAAATATAAGAACTGTGAAATTAAATTAAGGCAACCCATATTTGATAAACTATTTTTTCCTTAAACTATAAGATAGCATACATATATAAAAATCGAGTGAACATTATATATTGGTTGAATAAATAAGTGCAATATACCTGCACAAAAATTCATGGATGAGCTTTAGAAACACAATGTACCAACACACATCAGAATACAGACTCACTTGGAACCCAGGAGAGATCAGATCAACTCCCCACTGTCTAATCTCATTTGATTATAAAAGCATTCTATTAAAACAAGTGCTTTTAGGATGGCTTGTTATGCAGAAATAGCTGATACATTAATAAAAGCAAACACAACTGAGATCAATTATAATAATCTGCTTCTCATTTTAGGCATTTATATAAATATTTGAAGATAGCAATGATAATCTGTTATTGTAGTTTATTTCAGATAATTGTATTAAAAAGTGACTCGATTGATGTTCGCTTCTAGGTAACCAGTAGAAGATGGTGACCTAATCAAATGAATAGACGGAATTCAAGCTCTTTGATTATGACACATAATGAATGATATTGATATTATTCATTGCCAATTTTGTGAGTATGACAAAGTTTAGAAAAGCAGAGATATTTCAGTTAGGGTACTGGAAAGTTATAGTTGTATGCAGCACTGTAAGTTTTTGAGTGGAAACAGAAGGATAATTCAATAAAGAAACCATAAACATGCTGACCAATCCTTCACTCCAATGGAAAGAAAAAAAACCTTATCATTCTCTGTCTAATATATTTCACTTAGCATAATATCTTCTAAGTTCATCCATGATTTTGCAAATGGGAAGGTTTCATTCTTTCTTATGGCTGAGCAATATTCCATTGAATATATGTACCACATCTTCTTTATCCATTCGTCTATTGATGAGCACCTAGGTTGCTTCCATGTATTGTAAATAATGCTGCACTAAACATAGACGTTCATATATCTTTTTAAATCAGTGTTTTTGCTTTCTTCAGATAAATATCCAGAAGTAGGTGTGTGGGGGAGGTTTCATGTAAATGTCTTATCACTATGTTGTATGCCTGAAACAAATATAAAATTGTATATCAATTATAATTTTAAAAAAAATGCTTGTACATGAATACTGGTCCTCTATACTTCTATGACTTGATGCACAACATGAAAAAAAATTTTTCATAGTAATAAAATATGTGGTTAAAAGTTTTGCTTCCTCACATTTAAAGTCATCTCTGACACTAATACCATGTTAGGTAAATTAATTTATTCAAATTTGCCTTTCAAAGTAAACTCCACTAGGAGCTAAATGTTTGATAATCAGTTTTTGTCAGTGCCTATAGCTGGCAGTGGGGACATGAGACTTTTAAAGAGTATCACCAGGAGACCAGTAATAAAACTCAGTAGCAAGTTAGAGTTGACATCAGAAAGAGTAGTTAAGGAAGCAATGTAGAAAAGAATAACAAACCCAAAGTGAAATCTTTGTTTTCAGATTTTTCTCTGCAATGAAATTATGAGAATTAATACTATTAATTAAACTAATTAATACTGTTAATTAAATAATTAGTACTATTACTACTTAGTTACAAACTATAGCTTTTTCCATGTGAGTAGTAAAACTGAAGACCATTCTTTCAGGCAAACCAGAGAAAAATTACTTCGGAAGATGAACTTCATTTCAGAGAGCATTATTTTTAAGAAATCTAATTTTCCCTATGAAAGAAATGGAAATTCTCAAATATTACTCATCCAAGTTTGAGAAAAAAGATAGGATGAATAGGAAAATAAAAAAAAGGAAAATTGTCCATTATTATCAGACAGAGCAGAAAGTTAAGTCAAATGAGTTATCAAATTGTACAAAGAATTGTAAATTAACCAAATGGAAATTCCAGGAAATAAACAAAAGGGGCAAGTGCTTTTTCCAAAATCTGATCAAAAATTTTAATTTCTGGCTGTAATGTTTTCAACCTTATAATCATGGGCACTTTTTCAGCCTCAGGATTATTGTCCCTTTTATAGTTGTCATCCCAAAGAATCTTTTCAGGGCCCCCTTTATGTCTTTGCTCCTCAGACTGTAGATGCAGGGGTACAGCATGGGTGTGACCATGGTGTACAAAACTGAGGCTCCTACATTTGAATGTGAGCTGTGGGTGGCCTCAGAGCTGAAGCTCTTTAAATTAAAGGTCCACCATTCTACTTTAAATCTTAACGTCTAAATTTTTATATTTTAGTTTCATAGTACTGAATCATTTATTCTTTTTTTAAAATTAAATTTATTGGGGTAACAATGGTTAATACAATTATATAATTTTCAGGTATACATTATCATTTGACATATGTATATTCTATTGGGTGTTCACCACCCAAAGTCCAGTTTCCTTCAGCTACCATATATTTGATCCCTTTTACCCACTTCACCCTACCCCTACCAATTATATATGACCCACTTTATCACATCTGTCTCCTCCATCCTCCTATACTGTCTACACTTGGGTAACCATTAGTCTATACTCATGTCCATGAGTCTCTGTTTCTTTGTCCTGTTCATTTGTTCCTTTTAGGTTTATATCTGATACATATGTGATAGCATGTGATTTTCAACTTTTTCAGTCTGGCTTATTTTACTTACTTAGCATGATTATCTGGAGGTTCATTCATGTTGTCACAAATAGTATTTCATCTCTTCTATGGTAATGATATTCCATCATATATATGTACCACTAATTTTTTGGCCAATCAACTATCTTAGGACACTTTGGTTACAACCATGTCCAGACCACTGTGAATAATGCTGCTATGAACATCGGTGTGCAAATATCTTTTCAGATATGTGTTTTCAAGTCTTTGTGGTAAACATCAGTAGAGGGATTGCTGGATCACATGGTAGATCAATTCTTCATTTTTTGAGGAACCTCCAAAATGTTATCCACAGTGGCTGTCCCAATTTGTAGTCCCACCAGCAGTGTAGTGTATGAGGGTGGCTTTTTCTCCACATCCTCTCCAGCATTTCTTAGTACTTGTCCTATTGATTATAACTATTCTAACAGTTGTGAGATGGTATTTCATTACAGTTTTGATTTGCATTTCCATAATATCTAGCGTTGATGAGAATCTTTTAAAATATTTGTTGATCATTTGTATGTCCTCTAGGGAGAAGTGTCTGTTGAGGTCCTCTGCCTATTTTTTGATTGAATCATTTGTTGTTGTTGTTATTGAGTTGTGGGAGTTCTTTGTATATTTTGGATATTAGGCCCTTATCAGAGGTATTGCTTGCAAATATATTTTCCAATTAGCATGATTATCTTTTTACCTTGTTGATGGTTTATTTGCTGAGCAGAAGCTTTTTAGTTTGATGTAGTCCCAATCTTTTATTTTAGCATTTACTTCCCTTGCCTTTGAGGTCAAATTCATAAAATCTTCTTTAAATCCAAGGTTCTTGAGTATCATTCTGTGTTTTCTTCTATGCATTTAATTGTGTCAGGTCTTATAATCAGGTCCTTAATTCATTTTGAGTCAATTTTGGTGTGTAGCAATACATAACAGTCTTGTTTTATTTTTTGAACCTGGCTCTCCAGTTTTCCTAGCACCTAGAAAGGAAGAGGCTTTCCTTTCTGCACTGCATGTTTTTGGCTTTTTTGTTAAAAATTATTTGCCCATATAAATATGGATTTCTTGGGTTCTTGATTCTGTTCCACTAGTTCTTGTGTCTGGTTTTCTGCTGGTACCATGCTATTTTCATTACTATCACTTTGTGGTATAATTTGAAGTTGGACAGAGTGATGCCTCCGGCCTCATTCTTTTTTTCTCAGGATGGCTTTGGCAATCCAGGGTCTTTTGTGCTTCCATGCAAATCTGATGATTTTTTGTTCTATTTCTTTAAAAAATACTGATGGGATTTTGATGGAGATTGCATTAAATCTGTATAATTCTGTATAATATGGTCATTTTAGCTATGTTGATCCTTCCAATTTAAAAACATAAAATATCTTTCCATTTTTTTTGTATTTTTCTTAATTTTGTTTAATAGGGTTTTATAGTTTTTATTATATAGGTCTTATACATGTTTCATTAAATTTATTTCTAGGTTTTATTTTTATTTTTTTTCAATTGCAACAGAAATTATTTTTCCACTTTTTCTGACACTTCAATATAAGAGGTTAGGAACATTATGATTTTTTGAATGTTGATTTTGTATCCAGAAACTTTACAATATTTGCTTATTGTTTTTTAGTAGTATTCTATGGAGTATTTAGGGTTTTCTATATAGAAAATCATGTCATCTACAAATAGTGAATTTGTTTCCTGTTATATATGCCTTTATATCTTTCTCTTGTCTGATTGCACTCACTAGGTCCTCCAATGTTATACTGAATAACAGTGGCAAGAGTGGACAGCATTGCCTTGTCCCTGATCTCAGAGGGAAGGTTTTCAGTTTTTTACCATTAAGTATAATGTTGGCTAAGTGTTTGTCATATGTGGTCTTTATTATGTTAAGGTACTTGCCTTCTATTTTGATTTTGTTAAGTGTTTTGATCATAAATGGATGCTGTATCCTGTTGAAGGCTTTTTCTGAATCTATCGATACGATCATAGGATTCTTACTTGTTAATTTGTTTACATGCTGTATTGCATTAATTGATTTGTGTATGTTGAACCATCCCTGTGACCCTAGGATGAAACCCACTTGATCATGGTGTATAATCTTTTTAATATGTTGCTGTGTTTGGTTAGCTAGTATCTTATTTAGAATTTTTGCATCTTGTTCATGAAAGATATTGGTCTCTAATTTTTTTTTCATGTTACCTTTACCAGGTTTTGGTATCAGAGTAATATTGGCCTCATAAAATGAGTTGGGTAGTATTGCTTCCTTCAATTTTTCAGAAGAGTTTGAGAATAGGTACTAAATCTTTTTTAAAGTCTGGGAGAATTCACTGGTAAAGCTATCTGTTTCTGGGCTTATACATTTGATAGGTTTTTGATGAATTTTTAAATTTCCATACTACTGATTGATTTATTTAGATTTAGCCTAAGAAGGTTGTATTTTTCTAAGTACTGGTCCATTTTTTCTAGGTTATTAAATTTAGTGTTATGTACTTTTTCATAGTATTCTTGTATGAGCCTTTGTATTTTTGTGATGTCAGTCGCAATTTATCCTCTTTCACCCCTGATTTTATTTATTTGAGTCTTTGAGTCATTTCTCTTTTTTCGTTAGTGAGTCTAGCCAGGAGTTTGTCAATTTTATTAACCTTCAAATGAACCAACTTCATGTTATATTTATTTTTTCTATTTTTTTTTTCAATTTTATTTATTTCTACTCCAGTTTGATTATTTCCTTCTGCTGACTTTAGGCTTTACTCATTCTTCTTTTTCTAAGGTTTTTTTTTTTTTTTTTTTTTTAGATGAAGCATTAATTTGATTAATTGGGCTCATTCTTGTTTTAAGGGTTGGAGGTAGGCCTGTAATGATATGAACTTTCCTCTTATGCCTGTTTTTGCCATAGCCCAAAATTTTGTTCTGTTGTCCTATCACTATCATTCATTTCTAGTATCTCTTGATTTCTTTATATTTCTTTCTGGCCCAGTTATTCTTCAGTAGCATGTTGTTTAATCTTTATGTATTTGTGGTTTTTCCTGATTTCTTTTTTTACTTGATCTCTAGTTTCAAAGCATTATGATTAAAGAATACAGTTGGTACAATTTCAATCTTCTTATATTTCATGAGGATAACTCTGTCTCAGTATGTGGTCGATTTTTGAGAATAATTCACATGCACTAGAGAAGAATGTATAAGCAGCTGTTTTGGAATGGAGGCTCTGTAAATGTCAATTATGTCCATTTGGACTAATGTATCATTTAAGGATGTTATTTCCTTCTTGATTTTCTGTTTGAGTAATCTGTTCGTATCTGACAGGAGGGTATTTAGGTCTCCTATTATGATAGTATTTTGGTCTGTTTCTCCCTTTAATTCTGTCAGTAATTGCTTTAAATATTTCGAGGCTTCCTGATTGGCAGCATAGATATTAATAAGTGTTATGTCTTCTTGGTGAATGATTACTTTATCAGTATGAAGTGTCTCTCAGTACCCTTCTTTACCGTTTTTATTTTGATGTCTATTTAATCTGATATTAGTACTGTTATTGCTGCTGTTCTTTGAATGCAATTTGCTTGAACTATCATTTTCTACCCTTTCACTTTGTAGCTATATTTGTCTTTGGAGCTGAGATGTGTCCCCTGGAGGCATCACATGGTTGGGTTTTGTTTTTTGATCAATTCTGCAACTCTGTGCCTTTTTATTGGTGAGTTCAGTCCATTTACATTTAGGTCATTATTGAAGTATGAGGTGTTCTTATAGCCATTTTATCTTTTACTTTCTGATAGCTTGTTGTTTCCATTGCTTCCTTGTGCTTTTGTTTCTGTTTTCTTTATTTTGGTTGGCTTTTGTAGATTCTGTTTTTTTTTGTGTGTGTGTTATATACTTCAGTTCTGAATCTTTGGTGTGTGGCTACCATTATGAATATGTAAAGAATATTTGTAAATATATATGTATGTATATATTTATATATGTATATAAATATGTAAAGGATATTTCTATTTATAAATATGTATGTATATATTTATGTATAAATAGAAATATCCTTTACATATTTATATACATACATAAATATATACATACATATATGTGTGTGTGTGTGTGTGTGTGTGTGTGTATACAGTCATCCATTTTCTTCTGAGCCTTCCTGATTTCCATTCCCCTTTGCAAATATGGATCTTGGAATCCTTCCCTTTTCAATCATATTAGTTTCAATTTGTTTCTATATATGCTGAACATTCATTACTATCTTGTTATAACAATTTACTTCTTATTATCTAAGCTATAATGCTCAGTCCTTAGTAAGGGTTGCACTCCACTGCTTCTTTTGCCTGATAGTCACTTTGCTCTTAATTATGTATTCTTTTGTTGTTTTGTTTTATGTGAGTTGAACACTTTTAGTATTTTTTGTAGTGCAGTCCTTGGAGAGGAGAATTCCCTTAATTTTGTATGTCTGGAAAGGTGCTAATTTCTTCTTCATATCTAAAGAAGAGCTCAGCTGGATACATTATTCTAGGCTGGTAGTTATTTTCACTTAATAGTTTAAATATATAATTTCATTATTTTCTGGCTTGTAAGGTTTGTGCTGAGAAGTCCGATGATAATCTAGTGGGTTTTCCTTTATAAGTTACCATTTTCTTCTCCCTGGATGCCCTGAGAATTCTATTTTTGTTGTTGATTTTTTAAAACTTTAATACAACATGTCTTGCTGAAGGCCTTTTTGGGTTGACATAATTGGGTGTTCTGTTGTCTTCTTGAATTCCAAGCTCTAGCTCACTTCTTAGATTTGGGAAGTTCTCATCCACTATTTGTCTGAAACTGCTTTCTAGTTCCTGCTCATTTTTCTTGCCATTGATAATGCCCATTATTCTTACAATTCCTCTCTTGATGGTATCAGCTAGTTTTTAAATTTTTCTTTCATTATTTTTTACTCTTCGGTTTCTCTCTTCTTCTTTCTGATTTATTTCTAGATTTTGGTCTTCAGCATCACTGACCCTTCTCTCTACTTGGTCAGCTCTATTTCCCAAGATTATTATTTCATTTTTCAACTCTTGCAGTGTGTTTGTGTTTTTTCTTAATCTCCAGAAGATCTATTCTGTACTTCTTGAGGGTTTCAATATCATTGCTCTTTTTATGTAGTTGTTTTTTAAAAATTCCTGACATTTTTGATATATCTCATATCAGAACTCACTGAGTTTTTTTTCAGAAGTAGAATCCTGAATTTTCTGTCATTTAAGTTACATATTTCTATGTCTGTAAGCTTATTATTTCTAGAGATTTTCTCTTTCTTTCTGAGATGGCTTGTCACCTTGGTAGTTCATGGTATTTAATGGACTCTTTCTCCACCTGGGCACTAATGGAAGTAATCTGTTGTTTTCCAGAAAGAAGTTTGATTTTATAAAGGTCTCTTTTTGGCCTGTTGCAAAGATGGCATTTTTTTTTTTTTTTTTTTTTTGGTTTCCAGTAGGTGGCTTCTAAGCTTCTTAGATCCCTGCTTTATATAAAGCCTTAAAAACATTTTCTTGTAGATATTTAATTATTCTCACTACCCTCAGATTAATTCCCTGTCAGGATCAGTGAGAGTCTCAGCAGCATTTTCTCAGATTCCCCTAGTGCTCCTCCATGATCAGTCTTGAATGATATGGAGGAGGGGTTCTCTGGATCCAAGGTTGTTGACTGGGGGTCAGCCTCGATTTTGCAACCATGTTCGGTAATATTCAACTGTTGTTTCTCTGCCATCCTGTATCTCTGGTATCTGCCCTTCTGCAGGCTGATCACTGGAAAGTCACAGCTTTCCCAGGCAGCGCTGATCAAGGAAGTTGCCTCACCTTCACTGCTCCCCTACCCCTAGAGGGAGCTCCGGAGCCTGGGAGAGGCAGCTTCTTTGTTTCTGCCAGTCCAACACTGACACGGTGGTTCTAATCTGTGGTAGCTCGTCTGTGCAAATCCCACACTCAGATGTGCTGGTGTGCAGTGTGGGTGTTTTTTGTTGAGTTTTAGATGTTCAGCTAATTGTCATTTTATGGAGAGAAATCTGGGGACATCTTTCACCCACCACGTTTCTGCAAAATCTCTGGAAAGGTCTTAATTTCTCCTTCATATCTAAAGAAGAGTTAAGCTGGATACATTATTAAGCTAGTAGTTGCTTTCACTTAATAGTTTAAATATTTGATTCCATTTATTTATGGCTTGTAAGGTCTGCTCTGAGAAGTCTAAGGCTAATCTAATGAGTTTGCCTTTATAGGTTACCATTTACTTCTTTCTGGCTGCCCTGAGAATTCTGCCTTTGTCATTGATTTTTGATAACTTTAATACAATGTGTCTTGGGGAAGGCCTTTTGGGGTTGAGGTAATTAGATGTTCTTTTGGCTTTTTGAATTCGAAGCTCCAGCTCATTCCTTACATTTAGGAAATTCTCATCCACTATTAGTCTGAGAATGCTTTTTAGTCTGCTGCTTTTCCTCGACTCTGATAATGTCCATTATTTTTATGTTCCTCTCCTGATGGTATCAGCTAGTTCTTGAATTTTCTTTTATTATTTTTCATTCTTCAGTTTCTCTCTTCTTCCTTCTGATTTGTTTCTAGATTTCTGTCTTCAATAACACTGATCCTTCCCTCCATTTGGTCAACTCTATTTTTCAAGCTTGCTTTTCATTTTTTAACTCTTGCAGGGTGTTCTTCATCTTTGAAATTTTATTCAGTTCTATTTGAGGGTTTCAATGTCTTTGCTTTGCTCATCTAGTTTTTTTTTTTCAGTTTCTGAAATTGTTGATATGATTCATTTTGGATCTCATTGAGTTTTTTCAGAAGTACTATCCTGAATTATCTGTCATTTAAGTTGCATATTTCTATGTCTGCAAGCTTATATTCTGGGGATTTTTCTCTTTTTTTTCCTGAGATGCCTTGTCACCTTGGTAGGTCAAGGTGTTTAATGGACGATTTTTCTGCCTGGGCATAATGTATTCTGCTGTTTTTCCAGAAAGATTTATTATATAAAAATTTCTCTTTAGCCCACTGCAAAGAAGGCACTTATCTTTTAGTTTCCAGTAGGTGACATCTAAGCCTCTTTGGATTCCTTCTTAATATAAATCCTTAATAATGCCTTTTTTTCCTTATAGATGTTTAATCATACTCACTATCCTCAGTCTCAGTCACTGTCAGTGTTAGCAACAGTTTCAGTAAAGTTTGCTTTTGCTCAGATACCCCTGGGGCTCCACAGTGTTTGGTCTTAGATGGTATTGGGGAGAGACATCTGGGTTGGGGGATGAGGACTGTGGTTCAGTCTCAGTTTTGCAATCATGGCTGGTAATAATCAACTCTTTCTCTTCCATCCTGCTTTCCCGCTTCCTGTCCTGTTGTCTGGATACTGACTCCGCATGGAGCTCACAGCTTACTCATGCACAATTGTTCAGGGAACCCACCACACCTTCTCCCTTCTCCTTCCTTCTGAAGGAAGCTCCGGCTGTGAGAAGCAGCTTCTTTATTTCTCCCAATCCACCACCCAATTCCTAGGGTTCTGATCCATGGTAGCTCTTATGCACAAATTCCATGCTCAGATGTGCTGTTGTGCATTTTTTGTTGTTGTTTAGTTTCAGATGTTCAGCTTATTGTTTCTTCAAGGGAAGGGATCTGGGAAGTTCTCTCACTCCACCACGTTTCCGAAATCACCTTCAGTCTAGAGTTTTGAAAGAACTTTAGCTCAGGGAAGGAAGAAGGTGCTGAAATATGAAACTTAGGGCAGGCAGAAGAGTCATGGAGAAGGAGTAACAAAAACAGGATTCACTTGACTTCTAACCTGGTCCTTTGGGAACAGAGAATCAGCAGGAAAAATTTTTATTCAGTCCAGACCAGTGTCCCACAGGGAAATCAGGGCTCAGAGGTGGAAGTAACAATGTAAACAGTGTCTAACAAACAGATAAAAGGAGATAAAAATTTCTCCTCTGCTGTGTATGCAACCCTGGGCTTTACAGCACGTGTTTGTAATTTTGGATTCTGAAATCTGGTTGGGTATCAATGCATCACTCCTTCGTGCTATCCTCTCTGGGGACAGTCCTTCAGTTTCTAGCATCTACCATCCTGTAAAGCATTCAGTGCTCCACACGAAGCCCTTCTTCAGAGAGATCTATTCCAGGGGAGACAGAGAGCCCAGCTGGTATTGCAGCAAAGGATCAGAAGGGAAGGTACCTGAAGCCTTCTACCTGAGGGCCCCTGAGAGCCTAACCAGCCCCATCCAGAGCCCAGATATGGCTATGCTTGTCTACTGGGTTGTCTAATTTATTTAATGTGTCAAATTGGAGTTGTTTTCACCAACTTTGCTGTTTGACATTGAATTTCTTCATATACATAGAGGTGTATTTGTGGCAAAGTATGCAAATCTTTAAAGTGCATATGCTCAATTCCATCATATTGTGCTTTCCCTCATTACTTTTAAAGGTAAATAGTTCTATCATTATCTCCCATCTTGTGAAAGGCATTCCTTTGTATTCAGTTAACGTTCACCTCTATTCATTTTCTAAACATATTGAAACCCATTATATAGGTAGAAAGTTCTGCAGATACTACTTCCTCCGGTGCTTTTAAAAAATATGATTTTGTATTTTTTACTTCCAGCTCTTGGCCCATTTATCTTAATTATAAACCCATATCAATATGATTATCTTATTGTATTTTTATATCTTTAAGAAGTTAATCTTATCTCTATTCAATTTCACTTACACAGTTACTTGAATACTCTATAATCCACCTGACTTTATTTTTCCTGACATTTTTTGTTATCTATTCCTTTTCCATTCCTTACTATTTTTTCTATATACATGCACATATTTATGGAGCCACATAAGTAAGCAAAATAAGTGAGGCCTCCCTTCGTTTGGCTCTCACATTATAATGGAGAAGGGCCAGTACAATGAAATGAGTATGGTATGATGTCATGTCCTCAGGGATAAATGTGTGAAGCAGGGTGATCAATAGTTGTGGCATAAACAAGATTTTATAGAGTATGTTTGTGGAGGCCAGGGGCAGAACCAGGACTAGTTTACCCATCACATGTAAAATCAAAGAGGTCGAAACTCAAAGCCCAAGAACAGTGAACAAAATAATTCCACAAAGAAAAGAAGAGAAGGACCAGTCACATCCACCACTGGGACTTGTATAAAAAGAGGGGGAACCATTATTTCCTTTATATTAAAGATATGGAAACTGAGGTTAAAGGATTCCAGGTATATTATAAAAATTAATTTAGCAGGCGTAGGTTGTCAAAATCCTGCACATTCTAAAGAAAGGTTTGGCTCTTGTCTGGCTTCTGAGAGGCAGCTTCTACACCTTTTCAAAGTCCTGCCAAATAAGAGTTTTTCTGTTTATCTGGGGAACTTGGGACACTATGAATAGATAGTCTATGCTTACAACATGTTTTATGGTAGGATCTTGGGCCACATAGGATCAGCTTAACCTCTAGAGGGGCTGGAGACTAAGGTCAACCATGCAGGCAGACAGTCATGTCTATGTGACCGGACCCAAATAAAACCCCTGGATTCCAAGGCTCAGGTGAGACTCCATAACTGGCAATACTCCATGCATGTTGTCACACATTATCACTGAGAGAATGAAATGCTTTTGATATACCTCCACTGGAAAAGACAACTGGAAGCTCACTCCTGATCTCTCCTGGACCCTGTCCTATATACCTGTTCCGTTTGTTGATTGCAATCTGTATGCTTTCACTGTAATGAACTGTAGTGTGAAAGTAACAGATTTGCTGAATTCCATGAGTCCTTATTGAACCTGAGGTTGTTCTTAGGGAGCCTGACTATACCAGGGGAGTGATTGCTCAAGGTTATGGAGCTAACAAATGGTGGGGCTTGGATCCAAGTCCAGGTCATTAAGAATAGTTAAGAAAGTAGGGGAAGAAGTGGTGGGAGATGTAGCTGACACTTAAAAGGTGTAGTGACATTTGATGAAGATAGAGGATACATAAATGTATGAATATACCTACCAAATATTTACTGAGCATATGTGATGTGCCAAGTGCTTGTCCAGGCACTGATGAGGGTCACTATGACATCTCAGAGTTGGAAGACAAAGCTTATAAACTAAAGACAAAGAGATACACATAAGGTGATTTCAGGTATGTAACGTGCTGAATACACACACACACACACACATATATATAATGTATCTTTTTCATATTCATAATGGTACCTACACATCAAAGATGCAGAGTGAAGTATAAAACATAAAACAAGAAGAACCATAGGAAAAACTTACAAAAGCCAAAGAAATTAAAGAAAACAAACACAAGGACAAGGAAGCAATGGAAACACCAAGCTACTAGAAAGCAAAGGATAAAATGGCTATAAAAACACCTCATACTTCAATAATTACCTAAATGTAAATGTACCGAACTCGCCAATAAAAAAGCACAGAGGTGCAGAATGGATCAAAAAACAAAACCCAACCATATGGTGTCTCCAGAAGACACATCTCAGCTCCAAAGAGAAATATAGCCACAAAGTGAAAGAGTGAAAAATGATAGTTCAAGCAAATTGCTTTCAGAGAAAATTGGGAGTCACAGAACTAATATCAGATGAAATATACTTCGAGATGAAAAATGTAAGGGCAGATACTGAAGGATACTTTATAATGATAAAGTGTATCATGCACCAAGATGACAAAACAATTATTAATATCTATGCATCCAACCAGGGGCCCCCGAAACATGTAAAGTAATTACTAAAAAAACTAAAGGGAGAAACAGATCAAAACACTATCATAGTAGGGAACCTAATAACGTGTCTCTCAGATATGGGCAGATCATTCAAACAGAAAAACAATAATGAAATAACATCTTTAAATGACGCATTAGATCAACTGCACATAATTAACATTTATAAAGCCTTCTATCCCAAACAACTGTTTTTACCTTTTTTTTCACAGCACATGGAACATTCTCAGGATTGACCACATACTGGAACACAGAGATAGCCTCAACAAATATAAGAGAATTGAAATCATACCAACCATATTTTCTGATCATAATGCTTTGAAACTAGAGATCAACTACAGAGGGAAATCAGGTAGAAACACAAAAACATGGAGATTAAACAACATGCTACTGAAGAACAATTGGGTCAGAAAGAAATGAAAAGAGAGATCAAGAGCTACATAGAGAGGAATGATAATGATAGTACAATATATCAAAACTTTTGGAACATGGCAAAAGTGATCATAAGAGAAAAGTTTATATCATTACAGGCCTATGTTCAAAAACAAGAAAGAGTCTATATAAACAATCTAATGCTTCATCTTAAAAAAACTAGAAAAAGGAAGACCAAATGATGCCTAAAGTCAGTAGAAGAAAAGAAATCATCAAATTAGAGCAGAAATAAATGAAATTGAAAACAAAAGAAAAACAATAGAAAAATAAATACAACAAGAAGGTGGCTCTTTGTGAAGGTTAATAAAATTGACAAAACACTGGCTAGATTCACTGCATAAAAAAGAGAAAGGGTACAAATAATCAAAATTAGGAATGAAAGAGGAAAAATTACAACTGACATCTCAGAAATACAAAGAATCATAAAGAATACAATGAAAAAATATATAATAAATATATAATAACAAATTTAACAACCTAAAAGAAATGGAACAGTACTTAGAAAAATTCAGTCTTCCTAGACTGATACAAGAGGATCTGGAAAATCTAAATAAACCAATCAGCAGCATGAAAATTGAAGCAATCATCAAAAACCTACAAAAGAGTAAAAGTCCAGGACCAGATGGCTTCACAAGTGAATTCTACCAAACATTCAACAAGATTTAATACCTATTCTCCTGAAACACTTCCAAAAATAATCAGAGTAGGCAATGCTTCTCAACTCATTTTATGAGGCCAATATTACCCTGATACCAAAACCTGGTAAAGATAACACAAAAAAAGAAAACTACAGACCAATATCTCTCATGAATACAGATGGAAAAAATCCAAATAAGATACTAGAGAAGCAAATACAGCAACATATTAAAAAGATTATATACCACAATCAAGTGGGCTTTATCTCAGCGGCACAGGGATGGTTCAACATATGCAAATCAATTAATGTGATACACCACATAAACAAATTAAAAATAATCATATGATCATATCAATAGATGCAGAAAAAGCCTTTGACAAGATACAGCATCCATTTATGATCAAAACACTTAACAAAATCGGTATAGAAGGAAAGAATCTTAACATAATACAGCCCATATATGACAATCCCTCAGGTAAAAGTATACCGAGTCATGAAAAAATACAAACCTTCCCTCTCTCTAAGATCAGGAACAAGGCAAGGCTGACCACTATTGACACTGTTATTCGATATAACATTGGAGGTTCAAGCAAGTGTAATTTGGCAAGAGAAAGATATAAAAGGCATCCAAATTGGAAACAAAGAAGTCAAACTGTCACTATTTGTGGATGACATGATTCTCCATATAGAAAACCCTAAAGACTCCATGGAAAACTACTAGAAACAATAAGCAAACACAGTAAAATCTCTGTATACAAAATTAATATTAAAAAATCCATAGTGTGTCTATAGTCTAAAATGAAGTATCAGAAAAAAGTGGAAAAATAATTTCTTTTTTGCAATTGTAATGAAAAGAATAAAATACCTAGAAATAAATTTAACAAACCATGTGAAGGACTTATATAATAAAAACTATAAGATCCTATTAAAAGAAATTGAAAAAGATACAAAGCAATGGAAAAATCTATCATGTTCTTGGATGGGAAGCATCAACATAGCTCAAATGACCATATGACCTAAAGCATTATAGAAATTTAATGTGATCCCCTTCAAAATTCCATTGGCACTTTTTAAAGAAATAGAAAAAAATGTCAGATTTGTATGGAAGCACAAAAGACCTCGAATTGCCAAAGCCATCCTGAGAAAAAAGAACTGGAGGCATCACTCTGCTCCACTTCAAATTATACTACAAATTGATGGTAATCAAAACAGCATGCTATTGGCAGAAAACCAGACACATGGTCCAGCAGAACAGAATCTAGAGACCAGAAGGAAATTTTTGACAAAAAGCCAATGTACAGGAGAAAGGAAAGTCTCTTCAATATGTGTGCTGAGAAAACTGAGAGCCACCTCCAAGAGAATTAAACTACTCTGTTTTCTATCACTCACAACAAAATTAATTCTAAATGAATTAAAAACCTGAAAGTAAGACTTGAAAAAATAAAATGTATAAAAGAAAATGTAAGAAGTAAACTCAAAGACTTTGGACTTAAAGAGGATTTTATGTATTTGAACTCAAAAGCAAGGGAAGTAAAAGCAAAAATAAATGAATGGGACTACATCAATTGAAAAGTTTCTCAGAAAATGAAACTGCTAACAAGGTAAAGAGACAACCATTCGAATGGGAAAATATATGTGCAATCAATGCCTCCAATAATGGTCTAATATCCAAAATATACAAGAAACTCATACAACTCAATAACAATAAGAAAACAAACAATCCAATCAAAAAATAAGCAGAGAACCTGAACAGACACTTCTCCTTAGAAGACATACAAATGGCCAGTAAATATTAGAAAAGATGCTCAACAGTGATAATTGTTAGGGAAATACAAATCAAATCATAATGAGATACCATCTCACACCTGTTAGAATAGCTATAATCAACAGCACAAGTACTAAGAAATGTTGGAGAGGATGTGGAGAAAAAGGAATCCTCACACACTGCTGGTGAGACTGCAAATTAGTACAGCCACCATAGAAAACAATATGAAGATTCCTCAAAAAACTAAGAATTGATCTACCATGTGATCCAGCAATCCATTTACTATTTACCCCCAAAGTCTTGAAAACCCATGTCCAAATGATATTTGCACACCAATGTTCATAGCAGCATTATTCACAGTGGCCAGGTCATGGATGCAACCAAAGGGTCCTACGACAGATGATGGCTAAAGAAGCTGTGATACATATATGCAAAGGACTATTACTCAGCCATGAGAGGAGATGAAATACTGCCATTTGAGACAACATGGATGGACCTTGAGATAATCATGCTAAGTGAAATGAGCCAGACAGAAAAAGTTGAAAATCACGATATCACATATATGTGGGATATAAACCTAAAAGCAACAAACGAACAGGACAAACAAACCGAGGGTTGTAGTCATGGACAATAAACTAGCGGTTTCCAAGGGCATAGGGAATAGGTGGGGAGGTAAATGAGGTAAGTGGGTCAAATAAGTGGTGAAAGAAAGAAATTTAACTATGGATAGTGAATACACAGCATAAACATATATATGCCTTACTGTTAAAGTACACAGTTGGAACATTGGATTTCATTAACTAATGTCACCTGAAAAATTAATTAATTATTTAATTAAACAATAATAATACAAAAAATACTATATCACAGATTTTAATGTTGCAGAAAATTTTCTATCACCTAAGTCTTCATAGTCATGGTAACGTTGGAACATGAAGCATTACTAAACAAGTTGTCATCGTGTTATTATTTTCTTCAGTGTACAGTATAACACCACATTATATAAGTCTGTAATCTAAAAAGTACAAAGCAACAGAGTTTGTTACCCCACAATATGTCAGTTTGCCATGAAAATTTTTTTATGCTGGTTAATTTTAAGAAACAGTGGATATGGGAAAGCCCTGAAATCCAAGTACAAGTTATACTTTGTAAGAAACATTTACGTAGTAAGGATAATCTCCAATTGTCAGGGTATCTCCCTGGCTGTAAGAGGTAAATAGGAGTGTCTCCTTCTCTAGAAACTCATCAATGAAGAAGGCAATGCCTTAGGTGTGCATAACAGTCTTACCTCATACTGGGCTTTTCCCTATAACCTCCCATAAGTGACTACACCCAACCCCAGCAGATTCTTCTACCTTCAACTAAAGACAGTAGTTAACATGGTAGCTCAGGCTATTCTGGGAAGTTACTCAGCTTTCCTAGATCTCTCTCATGTATACAGAAGAAATACGTGTTATTAAACTTTATTGGTTTTCTTCTATTAAACTATAATTGGTTACAAGAATGTGTTAGAAAAGAACCTGGAGGGTAGAAGGAAAAAATTTTTCTTCCCCTACAGAGCAATAGACTATACCACATAGCCTAGGTGTGTGGTAGGCTAACCATCTAGGTTTGTGTAACTGCACTCTATGCTACCTAACCTACCAAGCATTTCTCAGAATTTATTCCCTTTCTTTGATGGTGCATGACTGCACTCACTTCATCCAAAATTTAATACAAATGCTATTTTGGGTGCAGATGATGTACAGCCTGCAGCATTAGCAACTTCCTGGAGCTTGTGAGAAATGCAGAGTCCCTGGGCCCAACAAATCCTGCTGTATTAGTATTTGCACTTGAACTACAATCCTGCATGACTCATATGCACAGTATATTTGGAGAAGTGCTGGTCCAGACTACCTCATCTCACTTTCTAATTTTGACATAATTATTTGTGATGAATGTTGTAGGTTTTTAGAGCCTTCCTTCAGACATTGCCTAATAGCCCATGGGCAACATCAAATCTGGCAGGGAACCACTGACCCAGATATTAAAAACTAAAAGCATCCTGACAGATTCCAATCAGCACCTATTCCTTACTCTGATTATAACTTCAGGCAGATCACTAAACTTTTTCAAGCCCCATTTCTGCAATGTAGAATAGAGTTCATAATAGACCAACCCATAGGATGGACCTGTATAAAACTGAAATTTGACAAAGCCTGAAGGTAAAAGCTCATATAATATGGCATAAAATTATGTAAATATGTTTTTTTAAATTATGAAATATTTTATAATGTGGGATTAAAAACAGCTCTTAACTTTTGATGTAAGTATAGTATTCTTTATTAATTTGGTAAAATGTCATGAAGTCAAGGTGTTCAGTGTCCAATGTTTACATGAAAATCAGAGTTTCCCTATTTACAAAGAGGGAAATAGCAATTTCCTGCACTGGTCAATTGTTGTGTCCCATCAGGTGCCAATTCTTTAAAGGCCCTGGAACCTAATACAGACATTATCCTCAGTCTAGAATTTTGAAAGAACTATAATTCAGGGTTGGGATAAGGATCTGAGAGGTGAGATCTCTTGCAGGTAGAAGAATAATGGAGAAGGAGTTGGGAAACAGGATTCACTTGACTTCTCACCTGGACTCTTGGGAACCGAGAATCAACAAGAAAAATTTCCAGTCCATCTAGACCAGTGTCCCACAGGGAAATCAGGGCTCAGAGGTGGAGGTAACACTGGAAACACTGCTTAATTAGCAGATAAATAAAGCAGAAATTATCTCTCTGCTTTACTAGATGTACTTGTTATTTTGGATTCCTAAGTCTGAGTGGGATCAATGCTTTACTTTGTTCTGCTGCCTTGTCTGGTAACAGAGCTTCAGTCTGCATCATCAACCATCTGGGAGGCATTCATACTTCGAAATAAAGTTCTCCCTTTCAGAGACCTTATTCAGATGTGTTTGAGAGCCTATCTGGTACTTCAGAGAAGATTCAGAGGTGATGGAACCTGAGAACTTCTACCTGCGGTCTTCTGTGAGCATAACCAGCCTCTCCCAGAGCCTAGAGATGGTGATGTTTGTTTGCTAGGTAGACTAATTAATTTATTTAGAATGTTAAATTGAAGTTTTTTTTTCTATCTACTTTGCTTTTGACATTGGATTCAATATATTAGAGAGATGTATTTGGGGGAAAGTATGAAAATTATAACTTTTTTATTCAACTCTTACAGTTTGTCATATTGTGTCTCCCCTTGCTATTTTACACATGGGAACTTATATATTCTCACCCATCACTTGAGCAGCACTCTTTTTCATTCATTAATCATTACATCTATTTATTCCTAAGGATATATGAATATACTTATGTCTATATAGGTAGAAATTATAAGAGTAAGCATGTCTTCCTCCACAGTTTTTCAAAAATATATTTTGATATTTTTCTATCCAGGTCTTTTCTAACTATCTGGAATTAGATACCTATATCAATGTGATTAAATTATTATGTTAACAATTTTTCTGCTAGAATTAGTCTTACATATTAATTGAGTTGACTTAACAGTTATTAAAATCTACTATTTTAACTTGGTCATGTTTCCCCATTTATGAATATTTGTTCTATATTAATGCACATATTATGAAAGCACATAGGCAAAATAAGTGAGGTCCTTACTCATTGAATCTCACATTTCAAAGGGTAAGGCCTAGTACAGTGACAACATGACATTGTTTCCTTAGGGATAAATGTATGAAAAAAGGGTACCAATAGTTGTAGCATAAGAAGGATTTTATAGAATAAGTCTGGGAAGACCTTTTCATGTTGGACAAGAAACATAACCAGGACTAATATACCCATCAGACTTTTTAAAAAGAGGTCAAAACTCAAGGCTCAAAAATAACAAAGGAAAGAATTCCACAAGAAAAAGTGAGAGAATGGCCAGACTCATCTACTACTGTGCCATATAAAAACAAGGTTGTTTAAAAAATGTAGAATAAGCACAGGAATAACTATTAGATGAGGGCTGAGGTGGACACTGTGATGAGGCCAGTGGGGTAGTAAAGGTCCGGTCAGTGTGAGATCCCTTTAGCCTGAGGGAACTGCAGCACCCATGCCGGCTGCCTCTTCTCTGTGCACCTCTCTGTGGGCTCTTCATTCTGTTGCCTTTCCCCGTTGGAAAGGAGTGGTCTTTTAAAACTATTCTTACATTTATTGCAGGAGATTCAGGAGGTTTTTATTTTCTCCCAAAATAAGATATTCTTTTTATGTTATGATCCAGCATTCCTGTACACAAACACAGTAATGCACACACACACAAGGGATTGACAAAGAAAACCATAATACGATTAAGTATGTACTCTATGGTGCACTCTCATATTTTCTCTTATGACTTCTTGATTCTATTCTAGTTAATTCTTGCAAACCATAATCTGCCACCCTACTGCATGTCCATATAGAATATGAAAACCATTCCTCTGGCATGTCCTCCACAACTATGTCAGTGTCGCTCTTTATGTTCCTTCTCTCATCATCAACAATTTCTGTAAGAAGGTTCTCTCATCCCTCCATGGAGTGATTATTTATTTATTCAGCTACTGTTTTCAACTCAGCTAAGTCTGGTGGGATGGTGATGATTTGTTTAAAATACTACATATGTCACTGCACTCACTGTGTAGCAGGGAGAAAGACAGAGAAATAAATAAAAATTATACCATGGGCATCCTAATATGTAATTAACTTGATGAGAAAGTATCTTTTTCCTGTGATAATGTTCAGGAAAAGAAAGGGCTCATGAAGGAGAAGATGCAGGCAGTCTGAAAGAGGACTTGGTGTTTGGAGGATGGAGAGGGTTTGAAAAATTCCAAAATGTCTCATGAAGAGACTTCAAGCAGAAGAAAGCATGAGTGTAAAGGCTCTGAGCTTTGTAGCTGTGGTACCAGGAGAAGCTGGGAGTCAAGTTCAATGTTTGGGAGATTAGTGTGAGCACATGCAGGGCTCTATGTGGGTGAGTGGTGAAAAGGTCACAAGACATGAGCCTTGTATTTGAAGCTACAAAATTTGACTTCTCTCTTCATTGAGGAATCACTGGGATGGAGTTTAATTTGGGAGTCTTATGAACAGTTTTCAATATAAAATGATCTTCATGGGTCACTGTGATTTCTGTCTAGAGGGATTCCAGCTCTTACAAGGTGGGAGAGATGACAATAAAATACAGCTGTGCAATTGAGGTCCTAGAGGTGAAGAAGTAATGGAGACATTAGATGCAGAAAAAATAATCTGTCTCATCACAGTGGTAATCATTTACCAACAGGAAATAAATGATTAACTTTGCTAAGCATGTTTCATATATTTTTCAAACCAGATATCATTCTAAATTGGTATTACTGTCTATACTATTTGGTTTAGGATTTAGCATTTAGAATTTCCAGCTGTCTCTCATTCAAAAAACTAAGAGTTGTTAGATCTCAGAATCATAACCAAGTTTTCATATTTCTAAGGCTTTTCCCTTAACGTTATTTACTAAAGTCTCATTTCAGCTTTAAAAACGTCTGCTTTTTTTCTATACATTGTATATTTCCTTTTGTAAATTGTAGGTTTACTATTTGCAAATTTCCTAGTAAGGTGTTTGATCTGTGAGATATCTTGATGCATAATTTTCTGTTTTGAATAAATAGTTATTTGCTGCCTCACTGATAATTCTAGGCATAAGGCAAAACAACTAAGGTTGGCATGTTACCAAAACCAAGGATGCTTTCTCCTCATCACACTGTCTCAGGGACCATCAAGGTTATTAAATCTGTCTCTGTCTCTATCTCTGTCCCTCTGTCTCTCTCTTCTCTCTTTATTTTTTATTATTCAATCTCTTCTTATTTAATTTATTTAATATAAGGGCAGAAAATAGTTATATGAAAATGGAACCCCAATTTTACATGTCAATTGGAGGGCTTACCAAAAGACTTTGGAACTTATTCTATAACCTATAAGGGGATAACCTAATATTATCTTGCCTTGTATTAATTCTTTCTTCATTATTGTGTCTGGGGGTGAGTATAAGCTTGTATTAACATGACCCAGTAGGTGGTTGTGAGTGTGTGTTATTTGTGTAGCTGAGCATTTCTCCACTTCTTGGGACAGGGGTACCTGTCTCATATACTCTGAAATGTGTTCTTTAAAATACAGATCCAGAGTACAGAGTGTCAATCAAGAGATGGAAATAAAGAAGACATCACTTCTCACAGGACCCTTTGCAAAGATAATTAAGTTTAAGGAACAATGTGTGATTGAATGATCCCTGGGTCTTGAAGTTTCATCTGTAGCAGACAGGCCATGTCATTCCTCCACATTCTCTGACAGCATCCTTATCATCTCCATCTTTCTCATTCTCCTTACCACATGGATTCCTTTTGAGCATGTTTACCTGAGGCAAGTGCCAAACTCAGGACTTTTTCACTGGCTCTTTCCCATGAAGGCTATAGACTTCTCATTAATCCTTTGTCTTTCCTATGTCTTCCTTAATGTCTCTGTTTAAATAGCACCTTGTTTTCAAGTCTTTATCAATTCCATTAAAAGTAACACAAACATCTACAAACTTGTACGCTAACTTCCTTTTTCTTCAAAGCACACGTACCATCTGACATCGTGTATAATTTTTCACTTCCTTATATCTTTTTTCCTTCTTTGGATTATAGAAACCTGTTTTCCAGCACCCTGTACTCTTTGTCTAGAAAATGGCCAGGACTCATTAAGTAGCCTTCAGTTTGTAAAATAATTTCTCATTAAACTGGCATAAAAATAATTGATTTGGCAAATTGCTAAGAGGGGAGAAGGGATTCCTAATTAGAGATGTCACATGACCTTACTTAAAGGGATCAAATCTATATAAAACCATATGTCTCATATATATTTTTTATTAAGATATAAATTATGATATTTCACATGTTAGTAATACTCATGTGTAAAAAGTAATCATCTTTTTTTTTTTTTTCATTTTTAGTTATCACCTCCACCACATGGAACCAGGGAATAGTACACAAATTTTAGAATTTCTTCTCTTGGGATTTTCCGATGAACCAGAATGGCAGCCTCTCATATCTGGGCTCTTCCTCTCTATGTACCTGATCACTGTGTTTGGAAACCTGCTCATCATCCTGGCCATCAGCTCAGACTCCCACCTTCACACACCCATGTACTTCTTCCTCTCCAACCTGTCCTTAGTTGATATCTGTTTCACATCAACCACTATCCCAAAGATGCTGGTGAACATCCAGACACAGAGCCAAGTCATAACCTATAAAGGCTGCATCACACAGATGTGCTTTTTTATGCTCTTTGCAGCATTGGACGACTTCCTTCTGACTGTGATGGCCTATGACCGCTATGTGGCCATCTGTCACCCCCTACACTACACAGTCATCATGAACCCCCAGCTCTGTGGACTGCTGCTTCTTATGTCCTGGATCATAAGTGTCCTGTATTCCTTGTTACAAAGCTTAATGGTATTGAGACTATCTTTCTGTACAGTCTTGAAAATCCCACACATTTTCTGTGAAATCACTCAGATGGTCCAGCTTGCCTGTTCTGACACCTTTCTTAATAACCTGCTGATATATTTGTTAGCAGTGCTGCTGGGTGGTGGTCCTTTTGCTGGGATCCTTTACTCTTACTCTAAGATTGTTTCCTGCATACGTGGAATATCATCAGCTCAGGGGAAGTTTAAAGCATTTTCTACCTGTGTGTCTCACCTCTCTGTTGTCCTCTTATTTTATTGTACAGGCCTAGGAGTGTACCTCAGCTCTGCTGCTACCCATAGCTCACATTCAGGTGCAGTAGCCTCTGTGATGTACACTGTGGTCACACCCATGCTGAACCCCTTCATCTACAGTCTCAGGAACAAGGACATAAAGGGGGCTCTGAAAAGATTCTGTGGGATGGCAGCTAGAAAAGGGACAATTATTTTGGGGCTGAAGAACTTACCAAGTTTGTAGGGCTAAAAGCATTGAACCACAAAATAGTAGAAATATAACATGCCTCCTTTATTTATTTGCTGGAATTTTCATTTATTTTATTCATCTTCTCTATACAATGTAAGTAATTGTTTATCATGCTTTCTGCTCTGATATATAGATATTTTCTCTCTTTGTTTATTTTCTCAGTCTCACAAAGTTTTTCCCAAATTTGAACCAAAAATATTTGGAAAACCTCAAATATTGTTTGAAGACATATGAATCTTAAAATAATTTTTTCTGTCCTGTGTCTCTTTGGTGTTGGAAGATGGCTGTGGAGTCACTTTCTGCTCTATTTCCTCTTTGTTCTGCTGCCTCTCTATGCTGGGCCTAATCCTGTGATGGATGCTGGCTCCTGAACAGACAGATGGCCACACTGAGGAAGCAGTGGCAAGGGCAGCAGAGGTGAGCTTCGGACTGCTACCAACAAGCACTGGTTTTTCTGCCACTTTTGGAAGGGCAAGGTCAGCCCCAAATTCCCAGAATGTGTATCATCCCAGATATGAATCAGGCTTAGTGAAGAAGTTACAGATGATTATAGCTTATTTGGTGGTGGCAGTGGCAGCCAGATAGAAAATAGCACATTTTGCAGAGCTCTGGTGCAATTATAACCTCAGAATTATTATACAGGCTTTTAGACCATTTCTAAGTACCAATTCACTGGACAAGATAATAGAGCCAATAAGAGAAGTCACCAAACTCACAATGACTCTGGGGACCAAGTCGGCCTTCCGGGTTGCCAATGATTGGGAGATACAAATTGTAAAGAAGTATTCATCTTGGTAAATTTCCAGGTATGGAAAGAACAATATATCAGTTCTTTGCTGGAGTCTTTGCAAATTCTGTATTTCCTGGATCCCCACACCCTTTTTCCTGGAGGAGGATGCTGTACTCCAACCCTGGGGTCTATGCTTGGGAGTTTACACAGGGCTTGACGCCATCGTAACCCAACTTTTAAGACAACTAGAAAATGCAGGCCCACCATAAGCTGACAAGGGGAAGATCACATCTCTTCAAACAGTGACAGTAACTCAGGAGCAAGTTGATATGTGTTTAGAGTGTTCAGTATGCAAAGAAGATTACACAGTCGAAGAGGAAGTTGGCAGTTACCTTGCAGCCACATCTTTCACAGAAATTGTATTGTGTCATGGTAAAAACTGCATGATACACGTTCCACATGTGGGAAGAGCTTAAATGGTGAGCATGCTAGTTGGCAAACCCCGAGCTCTGAGGCCTCTGCAAGCAACAGATTTAGCAGTGACTGACAACTACAGGACTGATGGACTTTCTGAAACTAAAGACAATGTCTGAGCCTGGGCTGTGGTACTCTTCTTATCACAGCTGTGAATTATATCAAAATGAACAAACAAACAAACAAACAAACAAACAAACAATAGTAGTAGTTGGATTTGGGAAATGTATAAGAAACCCCAACCCATAATAATGCAGTGAGTGTTTTTCTTCTCTAAGTCTGAAGTTACCATCTGTAGATGCAATTACATCTACAACAAAATACATCTGATTCCTAAATTCAAAGTGATAATTTTATAACTGTAAAACTTAATTTTGTGGATTTACCCTCAGCCAGAATAGAATTAGTTCTTTAAAGCCCAGCTAGTGTCCTGCTATCTGTCAAGTTACCCTATAATGGATGCTTTCACCTCCTTGTCTATCCTCCATCCTCAGTGCAATTTATAGTAAATACAGGGAGACCAGAGCCCTAAAAAAAATAAAAATAAGAATAATTTTTCTCAAATGGTCATATTATCTTTAGAATTCTCTTTTCTGTTACTAAAGAGTCTTCATGAGTTGTATAACTCACATATAGCAAACTACACTTGTTGGCTCTGTTCATTTACACAATGTTTTGCACAGAAAAAGTGAAATAGTTCTCCCTATGGGTGTCTTCTATTCTATTTCACTCCCTTAACTGCTCTTAATGATAATGTGGATTTAACATTCTCCTGGTTTTAACTGGACTTTGATTCTCTTATTGAGTTCGGTGTCCACAAAGTCCCTCATAGTACCTAGGAAAAAAATTGATTATCAAATATATATCTCTAGGTAGAGTCACAGATTTGATAAATAGATTTACCTGATATGCTCTTTAGAAAGAATTGACCTTATATACACGGAAGCGTTACTCACTTGATTAATATGCAAAAATTTCTTTTTCATGCTGTAATAAACTCCTGAAGTATAGAAGATGGATTCCAGGTGTGAAGGTTTGTTTTCATTAAGGTGAAGAATGGTCGGTGTATTTACATTTTATTACTAAAACACCTTCCTGTTTGTCCTCCAAAATTTTAGTGCTGCCTACAAATATGACTCCTCTACAGTCTAAACAAAGTATCTCCACTTTTCTTATTTTGTCATAATGACTAACTGGATAGTGAAGGAACAACATCACTATCATTTTCATAGCTCCTCACATGCAGGAAATTCTTCCATCTTTATGATCAGAGCATGACTCACAAGAGAACCTGAATTCCTACCTCATCTTAGGATTTCCTTAGAGTTTCTGATAAAATTCCTGTCATTCCAACCTCTCCCAGTTACGTAAAAGTTATCCTTAGTAGAGACAATTGTTAATTCAGTTATCCCAAATAAACGTGAATAAAAGAACGACTATAAATGCTATGTCCAAATATCAGAACGTATGTCTATAATTAAAAAAACAGCCAGTAATTATGTGTCCTCATTCAATTCTTTTTCTTGTATTGATAGCTAATGCTGCATAACAAGCTGACCTAAATAATACAGCTTATATTAAATGGGATTATATGATAGGAGTTGTTCTGATCTCTGCTCAAATACTCATGGGTCTGCATGAGCTGGGAGTCTCTACATTGTGTTTCTCCAGCTCATCTATGATGTTGTGTGAGGCTGTAATGCACTCTGGTCTTGAACCAATTTATGACAGCTTGTTTACATATGTAGTATAATCTTCTAGTTTATAAAAAAATGGGTTTACCAAAAGTAACTTTTTAAAAATTAATGTCACTGTTTTTATGACATGTAAAACTCTTAGTTTTCTACCAAATGACATTTCTCCCTTCTTCATTAAAGTATGACTCAAGCTACCTGTGCTCTACATTTTGCCTTGAGCCAGAAATCATTAGATTTTTCTCCTGTTTGTTATTTAATTGGAGTGTAATTACATACAATATATAGCACATATTTAAAATGTACCAGTTGCTAAATCAAAGGGACCTAACAAATTTAGAGTATATAGTGAATGGGTCTATTCACACATCATTCAAGGAACTGTATGAAAGTTTTAATTGCATTATTATATATATCTGTGAAAAATGGAATCTGCCTGAGCCTGTTTCCTTATTTATGATGGTAAAACGGATGATGATATTTCTGATAAATGTGGTCCAGAACACATGAAGTCTGTGGAAAAACTGGTTGAGGCCAAGGATTCTCTCAATGGCTAGTAGTCTACTTACATATATATGTGTGTATTTATATATGATTATTTAATAAATAAACACATTCACATATATGTACATAAATAGACTCAGTAACTCCATCTTTTATGTTGAAATAAAATATAAGAGAATGTTGGAGAGGATAAAATGGAAAATGATGTTCAGTTAAATTGACATAAAAGTTTAAAAAATATAAATTCATACACCAAAAAATTTCTTGTAGAATGCTTATATTTAATTTTTGTAATGAAATATTGCCCTATCTGAATGTCCAAAGACCATTATGTTTCTTATAATTATCAAATCTTTTATAATGTGAGACTAAAGACAGCTCTGGTATAAGTATAGTATTCTGTATTAATTTGGTAAAGTCATGAAGCCAAGGTGTGTAATGTCCACTGTTTACATGCAAGCTACAGAGTTTCCCTATTGACAAAGAGGGATATAGCAAGTTTATGCACCTATTAAGTGTTGGGTCCCACCATGTGCCAATTCTTTGAAGACCCTGGGACCTATTACATAGTTTATCCTCAGTCTAAATTTTGAGAGAACTTTAACACAGGGTTGGGATAGGATCTGGGAGGTGAGGCCTCTTGCATGAAGGAGAATCATGGAGGAAGAGTTTGAAAACAGGGTTCACTTGACATCTCACCTGGACTCTTGGGAACAGAGAATCAACAAGAAAAATTTCCAGTCCATCCAGACCAGTGTCCCACAGGGAAATTGGGGCTCAGAGGTGGGATTAACATTGGAAACCATGCCTAATGAGCAGATAAATGAAACAGAAACGATCACCTCTCTGTGTGTACAAGCCTGGGCTTTACAAGATGTATTTGTTATTTTGGATTCCTAAGTCCGAGTGGGACCAGTGCTTTACTTTGTTCTGCTGCCTGGTCTGGGGACAGAGCTTAATTCTGCATCATCAGCCATCCAGGGAGGCATTCATATTTCCACACGGAGTCCTCCCTGTCAAGACCCCATTCAGATGAGTTTGATAGCCCAGCAGGTACTTCAGGGTAGGGTCAGGGAGGATGGAACCTGGGGACTTTTACCTGAGGTCTTCTGAAAGCCTAACCAGTCTTGCCTAGAGGCCAGAGATGGCGATGTTTGTTTGCTAGGTAGACTAAATAATTTATAATTTATTTAATATGTTAAATTGTAGGTTTTTTTTCTAACAACTTTCCTGTTTGGTATTGAATTTCATTATATATATAAAGAGAGATGTATTTGGGGGAAAGTATGAATTATAATTTTTTGTTCAAATGTAACAGTCTGTCATATTGTGTTCCCCCTAGTTATTTTTACACGTAAAACTTATATGTTCCCACCCATTCGTTGAACAGCATTCTTTTTCATTCATCAGTGATCACACCTATCCTTCCTAAGGGTATCTGAATCTATTTATGTCTATATAGTAAGAAACTATAACAGTAGATACTTCCTTCTCACAGCTTTTCAAAAGGATATTTTTATATTTTTATTTCCTGGTCTTTTCTAATTATCTAGAATTAGAGGTCCATATCAATGTAATTAAATTATTGTTTTAGATTTTTTCTTTTATAATTAGTTTTACATATTAATCAAGTTACTTAATAAAGTTATTAAAATGTACTATTTTAACTTGGTCATATTTCCCCATTTCTCAACATTTGTTCTGTATTAATGCACATATTATGAAAGCACATAGACAAAATAAGTGAGGTCCTTACTCATTGGATCTCATGTTACAAAGAAGAAGGCCCAGGAAAGTGAAATGAGTGCAATATGACATCATTTCCTCAGGGATAAATGTGTGAAGAAAGGGCATCAATAGTTTTAGCATAAGCAAGATTTTATAGAATATGTCTGAGGAGGCCTTTTCATGTTGGATAAAGAAAAGAACCAGGACTAGTGTACTCATCATATTTGTTACAAAGAGGCCAAAACTCAAAGCCCAAAAATAATAACAAAGGAAATCATTCCACAAAGAAAAGTGAGAGAATGGCCAGGCTCATTTACCACTGTGTCATATAAAAACAAGGTTGGTCAAATAAAGGTGCAATAAGTGCAGGAATAACTATTAGATCAGGACTGCGGTGAACACCTTGATGAGGCCAGTGGAGCAGTAAAGATCTGGTCAGTGTGAGGTCCCATGTGTCTGAGGAAACTGCACCACCACGCTGATTGCCTCTTCTCTCTGCACCTGACTCTGTGTGCTATTCATTCTATTGTTTTTCTCTCATAGAAAGAAGTGGCCTTTTAAAACTATTCTTACATTTATTGCAGTGGATTCAGGAGGTTTTCATTTTCTGCCCAAATAAGACATTCTTTTTCTGTTGTGATCCAGCATGTCTGCACACAAACACAGCAATGAGCGTGCGTGCATGCACACACACACACACACACACACAGAGGATTGACAAAGAGTACCACAATATGATTAAGTATGTACTGTAGATATGGTGCACTCTCATATTTTCTCTTGATTCTATTCTTGATTCTATTCTAGTTAATTCTTGCAAATTATAATCTACCACCCTACTGCGTCCTGATATAGAATATAAAAAACTTTCCTCTGGCATGTCCTCCACAGCTACGTCAGTGTTACTCCTTCTATTCCATCTCTCATTATCAACAATTTCTGTAAGAACGTTTTCTCATCCCTCCATGGAATGATAATTTATTTAGCTACTGTTCACAACTCAGCTAAGTCTTTTGGGAGGGTAGTGATTTAACATGCTACATGCCTCACTGCACTCACTGTGTAGCAGGGAGAAAAGACAAAGTCAGAGAAATAAATACAAATTATGCTATGGGCATCCTAATATGTAAGTAACTTGATGAGAAAGTATCTTTTTCCTGTGAAAATGTTCAGAATAGAAAAGGCTCATGAAAGAGAGGATGCAGGCAATCTGAAAGAGGACTTGGTGTTTGGAGAATGGAGAGAATTTGAAAAGTTTCAAAACATCTCATGGGGAGACCCCAAGCAGAAGGAAGCATGAGTGTAAAGGCTCTGAGCTTTGTAGCTGTGGTGCCAGGTGAAGCTGAGAGTTAAGTTCGATGTTTGGGAGATTAGTGTGAGCATGGGCAGGGCTCTACTTGGGTGAAATGGGTGAAAAGGTCACAAAACATGAGCCTTGTGTTTGCAGCTACAAAATCTGACTTCTCTCTTCATCGAGGAATCACTGGAATGGAGTATAATTTGGGAGTCTTATGAACAGTTTCCCATACAAAGAGATCTTCATGGGTCAATGTGATTTCTGTCTAGAGTGTTTCCAGCTCTTAGAAGGTGGGAGAGATGACAATAAGATACAGCTGTGCAATCTGTCTCATCTCATCACAGTGGTGATAATTTACCAACAGGAAATAAATAATTAACTTTGCTAAGCATGTTTCCTATATTGTTAAAATCTGACATCATTCTAAATTGATATCACTGTCTACACTATTTGGTTGAGGATATTAACATTTAGAATGTCCGGCTGTCTCTCATTCAAAGAACTAAGACGTGGTAGATCTTAGTATCAAAACTGAGTTTTTGAATTTCCAAAGCTCTGCACTTAAAATTATTTCCTAAAGTCTCATTTCAGCTTAAAAAATCCCTGCAGTTTTTCTATACATTGTATATTTCTTTTTGTAAATTGTTGGTTTATTCTTTGCAAATTTTCTAGTAAGGTGTTTGATCTGTGAGATATCTTGACACATAAAGAAATTTCTGTTTTCTGTTTTGAATAAATTCTGTTTTTGCTACCTTATTGATAATTTGGGTCATAAGGCAAAAAGAAACAAACAAACAAACAAACAAACAACCCCAACAACTGCAATAGGCATGTTACCAATTAATGATATTTTCTCCTCATCACAGTCTCTCAGGGACAACCAGAGATTATTAGATCTGTCTCTGTCTGTCTCTGTCTCTCTGTCTCTCCCTCCTCTCTTTGTCTTTCATTATTTAATCTTTTCTTATTTAACTAATTTTAATATAAGGGCAGAAAATAGTTTTATAAAAATGAAGTCCCAGTTTTACATGTCAGTTGGGGTGCTTCTCAGTGGACTTAAGGAACTCTGGAACTGTAGGGAGATAACCTGATATTTTCTTGCCTTGTTTTATTTCTTTCCTCATCATTGTGTCTGGGGGTGAGTATAACCTAGTATTAACATGATCCAGGAAGTGGGTGTGAGTTTGTGTTTTTAGCTGAGCATTTCTCCACTTCTCGGGGCGGGGGTACCTAGCTCATATAATCTGAAATGTGTTCTTGAAAATACAGATCCAGAATGTTAACCAATATATAGAAGTAAAGAAGACATCACCTCTCACAGGACTCCTTCCAAAGAAAATGAAGTTTAAGGAACAATATGCGATTGAGTGATTCCTGGGTCTTGAAATTTCATCTGTAGAAGACAGGCCATGTCATTCCTCCACATTCTCTGACAGCATCCTTATCATCTTCTTTCTCACTCCCCTTACCACATGGCTTCCTTTTGAGCATGTTTACTTGAGGCAAGTGCCAAACTCAGGACCTTTGCACTGGCTCTTTCCCACACAGGCTAAGCAATTCCCTGAAATCTTTTCTGTGTCTTCCCCCTGTCTTTTCTGTATCTTCCTTAAGGTCTCTGTTAAAATAACACCTTGTTTTCAAGTCTTTCTCATTTCCATTAAAAATAACATGCACAGCTATAAACTTGTATACCTACTTTCTTTTTCCTCAATGCACTTGCACCATCTAATATCAGGTATAAATTTTCATTTCCTGATATTCCATCTCCATCATTGGATTACAGGGACTTCTGTTTTTCAGGACCCTGTACTCCTTGTCTTAAAATGGCCAGGACTCAGCATTTATTCCTCAATGTGTAAAAAAATTTCTCATTAAACTGATATAAAAATAATTTATTGGGTAAATTGCTAAGGGGATGGCAGGAATTCTTAATTAGAGATGTCACATGAACTTACTTAAAGGGGATGAAATCTCTACAAAATCATATACATGTCATATATATATTTTATGGTTAAAATATAAATTGTAGCATTTCACACATTAGTAATACTCATGTGTAAAAAGTAATCATGTTATTTTTGTTTACTTTTAGTCAACACCTCCAACACATGGAACCAGGGAATGGTACACAAAGTTTAGAATTTCTTCTTTTGGGATTTTCAGATGAACCAGAACTGCAGCCTCTCATATTTGGGCTCTTCCTCTCCATGTACCTGATCACCGTGTTTGGAAACCTGCTCATCATCCTGGCTGTCAGCTCAAACACCCACCTCCACATGCCCATGTACTTCTTCCTCTCCAACCTGTCCTTGGTGGACATCTGTTTTACCTCAACCACTATCCCAAAGATGCTGGTGAACATCCAGACACAGAGTCAAGTCATTACCTATGGAGGCTGCATCACACAGGTGTATTTTTTCAATCTCTTTGTAGCATTGGATGATTTCCTTCTGACTGTGATGGCCTATGACCGCTTTGTGGCCATCTGTCACCCCCTGCACTATACACTCATTATGAACCCCCGGCTGTGTGGACTGCTGCTTCTGGTGTCCTGGATCATGAGTGCCTCGTATTCCCTGTTACAAAGCTTGATGGCTTTGCAACTGACTTTCTGTACAGTCTTGAAAATTCCCCACTTTTTCTGTGAACTCAATCAGATGGTCCAACTTGCTTGTTCTGACACCTTTCTTAATAACCTGGTGATATATCTGTCAGCAGTGCTGCTGGGTGGTGTTCCTCTGGCTGGTATCCTTTACTCTTACACTAAGATTGTTTCCTGCATACGTGGAATCCCATCAGCTCAAGGAAAGTTTAAAGCATTTTCCACCTGTGTGTCTCACCTCTCTGTTGTCTTATTATTTTATTGTACAGGTCTAGGAGTGTACCTCAGCTCCTCTGCTACCCACAACCCACATTCAGGTGCAGTAGCCTCGGTGATATACACCGTGGTCACTCCCATGTTAAATCCCTTCATCTACAGTCTCAGGAACAAGGACATAAAGGGGGCTTTAAGAAGATTCTGTGGGACAGAAACTATAAAAGGACAACTATTCGGGGGCTGAAGAACTTTCCATGTTTGGAGGCTAAAAGCCTTGGCACCAGAAAATTGTGGAAATAGAGTATGCCTCCTTTATTTATTTGCTGAAATTTCCATTTAGTTTTTCACCTTCTCTATACAATGTAAGTAATTGTTTATCATGCTTTCTGCTCTGATACATAGATATTTTCTCTCTTTGTCTATTTTCTCAGTTACACAAAGTATTTCCCAGATTTAAACCTAGAATATTTGGAAAATCACATTTATTGTTTTAAGACATATTGATCTTAAAAATAATTTCTTCTTCCCCGTGCCTCTTTGGTTTTGGAAGATGGCCTTGTGTTACTGTTTGCTCTATCTCCTCTTTGATCTGCTGCCTCTCTGTGCTGGGGTGACTCCCGTGATGGATGCTGGTTCCTGAACAGGCAGATGGCCACACTGAGGAAGCAGTGGCAGAGGCAGCAGAGGTGAGCCCCGGGACCACTACTGCCAAGTACTGGTTTTTCTGCCACTTTTGGAAGGGCATGGTTAGCCTCACATTGCCAGAATATGTATCATCCAGATATGAATCAGGCTTAATTTAAGAAGTGACTGATGATTCCAGCTTTTATGGTGGGGTGGCAGCCAGATAGAAAATAGCACATTTTGCAGAGGTCTGTTGCAATTTGAACCTCCAAATGATTATACAAGATTTTAGGCAATTTCTAAGTAGCAAGCCACTGGACCAAGATAATAGAGCCAATGAGGGAAGTCACAAAACTCACACTGACTCTGGGGACCAAGTCGGCCTTCAAGGTTGCCAATGATTGGGAGATACAGATTGCAAAGAAGCACTCATCCTGGTAGATCTTCAGCTAAAAAAAAAAAAAAATAATAATAATAATAATAACACAGTTCTTTGCTGGAGTCTCTGCAAATTCTGCAGTTTCTGGATCTCCACATCCTTTTCTCTGTAGGGAGATGCTTTACTCCAACCCTGGGGACTATGCCTGGGAGTTTACACAGGGCTTGATGCCATCATAACCCAGCTTTAAAAAAAGCTGGAAAACACAGGACCTCCACCAGCTGACAACCGGAAGATCACATCTCTTCCAACAGTGACAGTAACTCAGGAGCAAGTTGATATGTGTTTAGCATGTTTAGTATGCAATGAAGATTGCATAGTTGAACAGGATTATACAGTTCAGAGGAAGTCAGCAGTTACCAGCAGCTACATCTTTCATAGCGGTTGTATTGTGCCATGGTTAGAACTGCATGATTCATGTTCTATATGTGGGAAGAGCTTAAATGGTGAGCACGCCTCTTGGGAAAACCGGAGCTCTGAGACCTCTGCAAGCAACAGATTTAGCAGTGACAGACAACTACAGGATAAATGGACTTTCTGAAGCTAAAGACTGTGTCTGAGCCCGGGCTGTGGTACTCTTCTTACCACAGCTGTAAATTGTATCCAAAAAAAAAAAAAATAGTAGGTGAGTTTAGAAAATATGTAAGAAACCCCAATACATAATATTAATACAGTGAGTGTTTTTCTTCTCTAAATTTAAAGTTAGCATCTGTAGATAGAATGATATCTACAACAAATGCCTCTGATTCCTCAATTCAGAGTGATATCTTTATAACTTTGAAACTTAATTATGTGTGTTTGCACCCAGCCAGAATAGATTCAGTTCCTTAAAGCCCAGCTAGTGTCCTGCTATCTGTCAAATTACCCTGTAATAGATGCTTTCACCTCCTTGTCCATCCTCCATCCTATCATAGTGCATTTCAATGTAAATACAGTGAAACCAGAGCCCTAAAAAGATTAAAAATTAAAAATAATTTCTTCTCAAATGGTCAGATTATCCTTAGAATTCTCTTTTGTGTTACTGAAGAGGCCTCATGAGTTGTATAACTCACATATAGCAAACCATGCTTGTTGACTAAGTTCATTTTGCACAGAAAAGGTGAAATAGTTTTCACTTTGAGTCTTTTATAGTCTATTTCACTCCCTTAACTGCTCTTAATGATAGTGTAGTCTTTAACATTCTGCTGGTTTTAACTGGACTTCTGCTTTTATTCTCTTATTGAATTTGGTATCCACAAAGTCTCCTATAGTCCATAGGAAAAAATTGATTATCAAATATATATATCCAGGTAGAGTCGCAAATTTGAAAAACAGATTCATCTCGTATGCTCTTTAGAAAGATTTGACCTTATACACAAGTAAGCATTACTCAGTTAAAAACTATGCAAAGATTTCTTTTTCATGCTGTAATAAACTTCTGAAATATAGAAGATGGATTCCATGTGTGAGGGTTTGTTTTCATTGAGGTGTAGAATGGTTGGTGTATTTACTTTTTATTACTAAATTACCTTTCAGTGCTGCCTACAAATATGACTCCTCTCCAGTCTAAACAAAATATCTCACTCTTCTTATTTTGTCATAATGACTAAATGCTTAGTGAAGGAACAATGTCTCTATCATCCCTTTCATAGATCCTCATATGCAGGAAATTCTTCCATCTTCATGATCAGAGCATGATTCACAAGAGAACTTGAACTTCTGCCTCATCTTAGGATTTCCTCAGAGTTTCAGCTAAAATGCACATCCTTCCAACCTCTCCTGGAGAGGTAATGTAAAAGTGACCCTTAATAGAGTCAATTGTTAAACCAGTTATCTGAAATAAACTTAAATAACAGAATGATTACAAATGCTATGTTAAAATATCAGAACATATGCCCATAATTTAAAAACAGCCAGTAATTATAAATGTCCTCATTCAATTCTTTTCATTGTATCGAGAGCTAATGCTGCATAACAAGCTGACCTAAATGATATCATTTATATCAAATGGGTTTATATACTGGAGGTTTTTTTGATCTCTAATCAGATACTCATGGGTCTGCATCAGTTGAGAGTCTCTACATTGTGTATCTCCAGCTCATCCATGATGTTGCGTGAGGTTGTAATGCACTCTGGTTTAGAACCAATTTATGACGGCTTATTTACATATGTAGTATAATCTTCTAGTTTATAAAAAAAGAGTTCACCAAAAGTAATTTTCCATAAAATAATGTCACTGTTTTTATATCCATGTGAAACATGTAGCTTTCTACCCAATGATATTTCTTCCTTCTCCATTAAAGTATGACTCAAGAAGCTACCTGTGCTCTACATGTTACCTTGAGTCAGGAATCATTAGATATTTTTTCTGTTTGTTATTTGATTAGAGTGTAATTTTATGCAACATATAGTACATATTTAAAATGTAGAAGTTGCTGGATTAAAGGGACCTAACAAACTATTTACACATCATTCAAGAAACTGCATGAAAGCTTTAATTGCATTATTACATATCTGTTAAAAATGGAATCTCCCTGAGCCTGTTTTTTTATTTCTGATGATAAAACTGGATAATAATATTTCTGATAAATGTGGTCCAGAACACATGAAATTTGAGGAAAAACGGGTTGAGGCCAAGAATTCTCTCATTGGCCAGTAGTCTGCTGATGTATATGTGTATTTATATATGATTATTTAATAAACACACTCGCTCTCATACATGTACATAAACAGACTCAGTCACCCCATCTTTTATTTTGAAATAAAATGTGAGAGAATGTTGAGGAGGATAAAAATTAAAATAAAGTTAGGTTATATTAACGTAAACTTTTTAAAATATAAAAACATAGGACAATAAGTTTATTGTAGAACACGTATCCTTAATTTTAACAATGAAATATTGCCCTGTCTTTGTGTCCAAATGCCTCAAATTCAGAACCACATTTACATTTATGCAATGGGAAATTCACTGTACTAGGTAATGGGGCACAAATCTCCAATTTATCTTTAGATTTTTTTCTTCTACTTACTGTGGGTTTCAAGACAAAATGTTCTTACCCACAAGAAGCAAAATGAATGAATTGAGATGCTGAGTGTCACTTTCCTCCAAAAACAGTTATTAAATAAATGTCTGTATATCATTGCTATTTGCTGCTGCAACAATATATCACACTAATGAGTTTAAAAGAAACTAAAATTATTCATCTACAATTCTGGATGTCAGAAGTCTGAGGAGACAATGGGTTGAAATCAAGAAGTCTGAAGGATCCGTTCTTCCTGGACATTCCAGGAGAGAATTTCTTTCCTTTCCTATTCCAGTTTCTCATTGCCACAATCATTCCTTGGCTCACAGCCCTTTCTCCGATTTCAAAGCCCAAAGTGTTGCATCTTCCAATTTCCCTCTGATTCCAACTTTTCTTTCTTCCTGTTACACATTCTTTGACCATGGTGATGATATTAGTCCCATATGAATAACAGCCAATCTTTTTTATTTTTAGGGTTTTTTAAAATTTTATTTGAGTGATATTGGTAAATGAAATCCAATAAGTTACAGGTGCACAATTAAACAGTAAGGCATGTATGTGTGTGTGTCTGTGTGTGTGTGTGAGTGTGTATACACACACACACACCTTGCACTGTGTGTTCACCACCCATAGATAGATTTCTTCCTGTCACCACATATTTGACCCTTTTTACCTCCTCTACCTCCTCCTCCCCACTACCCTCTGGTAATCACTATTCTATTGTCCATGTTTATGATTTACATAATAAATAAATGTCCCATCTTAATGTCTAAAGGCCTCAATTTCAGACTCAGATTTACATTTATGCATTGGGAAATATTCCATTACAGGTAATGAGACAAAATCCCCGATTCGACTTTGGTTTCTTCTTCTATTAAGTGCAGGTTTCAACACAAAATATCCTCACCCAAGGGAAGTAAAGTGAATAAATTGAGACCCTTAAAGTTACTTTTCTCCAAAATCAGTTATTAGATAAATGTCTGCATGACATTGCTATTGCTGCTGAAACAGAACATCACACTGATGGGTTTAAAAGAGAAAAATTAATTCACCCAAACTTCAGGTGGTCAGAAGTCTGAAGAGACAATGGACTAAAAACAAACTGTAATCAGGCATGTTTTTTCTAGAGGCTCCAGGAGAGAATTTGTTTTCTCTCCTTTTCCACCTTCCCATGACCATGAACATTCTTTGGCTCATGGCCATTTCTCCCTCTTCAAAGTCAGCACTGTAGCATCTTCCAATCTCCCTCAGACTCCAACTTTTCTTTTTTCCTCTTCCATATTCTAGGATGACGGTGATGGCATTAGTCCCACTTGCAAAATCAGGGCCAATAATATAAAGGCAGCTTATTAGCCAACCTATTTCATCTGCTCTCTTAATCCTTTCTTGTAATTAAAAATAACATATTACAAGTTTCTGGAAATTACTATGTGGTTATCTTTTGGAGGCTTCTACTCTGCTTACAATAATTTTTTTAAATCAGTAATAAATGGTGTCACCCAAGAGTCCTTATATAAAAGAATCAAAATAGGTATTTTCAGAAGCATATCATATAATGTCATTTATGAATCCTTATATAAAATAACTGAACAATGAATTTATAACGGCCTCTGGAATGAGTGCAGGTTTCATCTGAGACACACACTTTGGTGGCACTGGGATGATGGTAGACGATAGGGAATTCCACAAGTGTGACAGGGCTGTGACCTTGAAGGGGGACTCCTTCCAGGGCTCCACACAAGAAGCAGAGAGGGCCCACCAACCTATGCTGCATTTTTCTTTTGAACAAAACCTCTAACCCCTCACTCTAGCTCCAAATGACCACAGAAAGAATTTGTAGACTCTTCTAGCTGTTTAAGTATGTCCTGTGTTCCACTCTGGGAAACATCTGCAAAGCTGCTCTTTCTTGGTGAATAAAATTATTCTAACAACTTCTCATATTCTCTTTATTGCACATCTATAGCACATAATTTATAAATGTTTGTTGTCAAAAAAAGTATGAAATGCTTGAGTGTCTGTTTGCACCAGATAGAATTTAATTTATTTTCCGTGATTGATTCATTCTCACATTCTCTTAGGTGGACTGTACAATCTCATTTATTATTTTGAGACTTTAAATAAAAATTCTCCAGCTGCACTGGATATAATTGACATAACTTTGTGCAATTTTAAAGTGCACATGGAAATTTATTGAACATATATAATAAAATTATTACAACAGGATTAGTTAACACATCCACAACTTCTTTGTTGTGAAAACATTGGAAACATACTTTCTTAACAATTTTCAAGTAGTTAATACAGTATTGTTAAATATAGTCACCTTCCCGTGACTTGATGTTCAGAAGTAAACATTAAAACCAAAGTTTGTACTCTTTGATTAATATCTCCACATTTCCCTCCTACCTCGTCTAGGGCTTAGTGTTCATTTCTATAAGTTTGGCTTGATAGATATCACATATGAGATCGTGAAATTTTGTCTTTCTCTGACTTACTTCAGTTATTATAACGCCCTAAAAATCTTTCCATGTTTTGGTAATGACAAAATTTCCTTATTATCACTGAATAGTATTTCATTACATGTTATACCTACATATATAACTTTCTTTATCTATGTATTCGTTGGTGGAGGCTTAGGTCATTTCCATGTCTTTGATCTTGTGACTAATGCTGCAATAAACATGGAGTGGATGCAGATACATTTTTCCAATAGTGATTTCATTTCCTTCAACCACATACCCAGAAGTGAGAAGGCTGGATTATATGGTAGCTCTATTTTTTTTTTCTTATCTTTTTCCATTGATTAAAAAATGTACATGTTTCTATAGTATTAGATAAGTCCTTATCTCTTTTTCTTTGGGAGTCATAAATCAGAAAAAAAGCAAACACAGCAAAACGTATTTGCCTTGAGACTTGTCCAGGGCTATCTGTCAAGCACTCAACTGATTAAAAGTTTACTTCGATTTTTAATAGGATAATTTAGATTTCTGATCTTGAGTTTTCTTTCTAAAGAGGGCACATAAGCTTGTTGTGAATATTCACTTGTTTACTAAATAGCACTTATTGAGCACCTATTGTGTGCCTAAAGCTGTGCTAATCCATGAGGAGTGAGAAGGAGCAGAGTCAGGCCCAAGTCCTTCCCTGTTGAATAACCAAGACTCCAAAATCAATACCCAGATTATGGGGATCCAGATCCAAGTTCTCCTACTTACTAGCTGTGTGAATTTGCATACCAGCCCTGTGACTTGGGAGTTTGTCTGAACTTCTCTGTGCCTTGGCTGTTCCCATTGGCAAAGATGGAAGCATAATTGTATCACCATTGTAAAGTTACAATGAGGGTTATGTTTAATCTGCATAAAGCATGTAGAACAGTGCCTGGCAAGAGGCCAGTGTTTTCTGAGACTCAGCTGTTATTATTATCCCCTGGGCATGCTGAAGAGAAAGGCTAATGGGATGGAGGTTGGTGTGGAGCCCTCTGATTGAGTGAGGATCACATCCTAGAAGGGACCATTATTTTCCTTATATTACAGATATGGCAACTGAGGCAGAAGTGTTCCAGGTATTTCATAAGGATTAATTTAACAAGCCTGGGTTATCCAAATTCTGCACATTCCAAAGAAAGATTTGGCTCTTGTCTGGCTCCTAAGAGATAGCTTCTAAGCGTTTTCAATGTCTTCCTGAATAAGAGTTTCTTTGTTTATCTGGGAAACTTGGGCCTCTGTGGATAGATCGTCTATGATTACAAAGTGTTTTATGGTAGACCTTGGGCCACGCATGATCAGCTTAACGTCTGGAGAGGCTGGAGACTAAGGTCAGCCATACAGGCAGGCAGTCATGTCTATGTGACTGAACCAACAAAACCACGGGATAGCAAGGCTCAGGTGAGCCTCCTTAGTTGGCAATACCCAATGAGTGTTGTTGTACATCATCACTGGGAGAATAAAGTGCTGTCGACACAACTCCACTGGAAGAGACAACTGAAAGCTTGCTCCTGGTCTTTCCTAGACCCTGTCCCATGTACCTCTTCCCTTTGCTGTTGTAATCTGCACACTATCACTGTAATAAACTGTAGTGTGAATGTAACAGCTTTGCTGAGTTCTGTGGGTCCTCACTGAGGTTGGTCGTAGGGAGCTTGACTATACTAGGGGAATGACTGCCCAATGTCATGGAGCTAACAAGTGGTGGAACTAGGATCCAAGTCCAGGTCATTGAGAATAGTTATAAAGTGGGAGAAGAAGTGGAGGGAGATGTGGTTGACACTTAAGGGGTGTGGTGACATTTGATGAAAGAAGAGGATATACAAATGAATGAATATATCTGCCAAATATTTCCTGAGCAAATGTGATTTGCCAAGAACTGCTTCAGGCACTGATGAGGGTCACTATGACATTTAGAGTGGAAAGACAGAACCTGCAAATCAAAGATAAAGACATACACACAAGATGACTTCAGGTATGTAACATGCTGAACAAAATGAACATCGCACATGAAGCCCTTACTGTGTGCCAGACACAATTCTGAGGCATTAAGTCTTTCCATCCTTATAAAAACTCTGTTCTCACCAGCTTGAAGCTAATACAACCTGTTCTTACAAGCTTGAAGCACAGAGAGACTCAGTTTTTGGCCAGGGTCACACAGGTAGTAAGCAACAGAGCTGGGATTTGAACCAGGCAGCCTGGGCCCGGAATCCACGCTCCTGACCACTATACCCAGGGCCCTTCAGGGAAGTGATCACACAGACCTGATGCAAAGGCTCCTGGCTCGAAGGCACTGGATAGTGATGCACATGTAGAGACAGAGCAGTCAGAGAGGAGCCTATTTAAGGACCCAGTGAGTGTGGGTATCATCTGAAACACAATAATTGGTGGCACTGGGATGATAGTGGATTCCACAAGTGTGAACTTCAGAGGCCACACCATGTAACACTTTTCAGCTACACATGTATCTAACATGTGGTCAGAACAATCGTATTTTGCATAAAAATGGGAGGAAATAGAATAAAATTAATAGCTAAATAGCTAAAATGTTTACAACAGCTCTATTCCAATCTACATTTCCACCAACAATGTTGGAATGCTCCTTTTTCTGCACATTCTTACCAACATATATTGTCTTTGGTCATTTTGAATTCCTAACAGGTAGAATTCCTGATAGACACAAACACACTAAATTTATAGTCTCATACATTCCCACAAGTATATATATAAATACATAAAATAGCTAAGGATCAAACAGTCATTTTGGGGAAAAAAATTTAACTTCCAATTGTTTTTGAAAGAATGTGATCAAACACAGGAACGCAAACACTCCAATCCCACCATATAGAAACAAAGATCTCTCACAGACAATCTGTGATCAAGAAAGTAAATGACTAACAAATGCACATATATAGAAAGCCTCACAAGGAACAAAATATTTGCAAAGTAAAGTTCATTAGCGTTCCTCTTGTCATACAGTAAATAAACTTTTTAATGTGAAATCCAGGATGAAGGAAGATACTGCGAGATGTTTGTCTCATGAAATACAGTGGCAAAGATGTAATTGCAAGCTTTCCTTGGTCTGGAAATTTGTCATTGACATGAAAACAGTCAGATATGCCACATCTTAAAACTAAAAAGAAACGCCCTCACTTCACCTTCCAAGCCTCCACAGCTAACACCCAATTTCTCTACACTTGTTAATTAATATGGTCTTGGATAACTTTTACTGGAAGTACTTTGTGCCTCTCATTGCTCCCTCTAATTGGACTCCATTGTTATCATTTAACGGGCAAAAATGATCTTTGCACTACTGAATCAATGTTTACTTCTCTTGCTGGCATCATAAACACACTGATTCATAAATCAAGTCAGCAAACAATCTCAGTGAGATTTCTGGATCATGTTGTAGCTCTATTTCCATTTCCATTTCCACCAACAGTGTACAAGGTTTCCCGTTACTTCATATCTTCACCAGCATTTGTTAGTTGGTTTTTTAATAATAGAATTCCTAATAAATAGAATTTCTGATGGGTTGGAACACACAAAATTTATATAGATAAGTATGTTTATATATGTATACATATATTATAAATATATGTGTATGTTTATTTATACATCTCCACAAATATATCTATACAAACATATAAAACTAAATGGCAAAGAGTCATTTGGTAAAAACAAAATAAATAAACTAATAAACCTCCAATTCATTTTTGAAAGAATGTGATCAGAGACAGGAATGGAAACACTCCAACTCCACCACAGCAAAGGACTCTAACAGACAATTTCTCATTAGGAAAGAAAATTGCTAATACATACATAATTATACAGCCTCAAAGGTGATGAAATAATTGCAAAGTAAAGCTGATCAGTGTTTCCCTTTTGACATATTAAATAAATTTTTACTTTATTTTTTAATTTTCTAACAAAAATAGTACTGCAATTTAATTTTACAACCATATCCTCTTATAATTTTTTTCATAATACAGTTTGAAGATTTAATTTATAATGTTAATTCTTATGGTTTATACCATATCTATTCTTGTCTCTTTTCTTTTTGCAATAATATTTATTTTTTAATTGCAGTTGACATATATAATATTATATTATTTTTAGGTGTATGACTTAGTGATTAGACATTTATATAACTTAGGAAGTGATCACCCCAATAAGTCTAGTATCCATCTGACACCGTACATAGTTATTACAATATTATTGACTATGTTCCTTAGGCTATATTTTATATCCAAGTGATTGTTTTCATAACTGGAAATTTGAACATCTTAATCCTTTCCCCTTTTTCATACCCCCCATCCCATCCTTTCTTCCATCTGGCAAATGTCAAAGTATTCTCTGTATCTATAAGTATGTTTCCATTTTGTATTTTCATTTATTTTGTTCTTTAGATTCCACGTAAGTGAAATCATAAGGCATTTGTCTTTCTTTGTCTGACTTGTTCCAGTTAGCACGAACCCTCTAGGTCCACTCATGTTTTTGCTGATGGGAAGATTTCATTCACTTCATGACTAAGTAATATTCCACTGAATATTTGTATCACTTCTCCTTTTTCCATTCATCTATTGATGGACCCCCAGATTGCCTCTATAGTTTGGCCATTGGAAATAATGCTGCAATGAACATATGGATTCACATACCTCCTTGAAGTAGCTTTTTGAATTTATTTGGATAAATACCCAGAAGTGGGGATTACTGGGTCCTTCTTGTCTCTTGTTGTTTAAAAGTCTATTTTTCTGATGTAAGTATTGTTATCTACTTTTCTTTCATTTTTATTTTTCACTTAATATCTTTTTCCATCCCTTTATTTTTAGTCGGTGGGTGCCTTTTGATCTGAGCGGGTATCGTGCAGGCAGCATATGTATGGATCTTGTTTTCCATTCAGCCATTTTCCATCTTTTTTTTTCATTTTTTAAAAATTAAATTTATTGCTTAATACAATTATGTAATTTTCAGGTATACATTATAATGTTACATCTGCGTATTTTATTCTGTGTTTAACATCCAAAGTCCAGTTTTCTTTCGCTACCATTTATCTGATCCCCTTTGCTCTATCTATATCCCTCCTCTTCCCACACCTCCTGCTCTGGTAGCCATTAGTCTATAGTCCATGTCTATAAGTCTCAATTTGTTTGTCCTGTTCCTTTGCTGCTGTTAGGTTTATATCCACATATAAGCAATATCATGTGATTTTCAACTTTTTCAGTCTGGCTTATTTTGCTTAGCATGATTATCTTGAGGTCCATTCATGTTGTCGCAAATGGCTGTATTTCATCTCTTATGGTTGAGTAATATTCCATTGTACATATACGCCACAGCTTCTTTAGCCAATCTGTCGTAAAACATTTCATATGCTTTCATGTCCTGGCCACCATAAATAATGCTGCTGTGAACATCAGTGTTCAAATATCTTTTTGGATATGGGTTTTCAAGTCTTTGGGGTAAATACTCAGTAAACGAATTCCTGAATCATATGGTGGATCAATTCTTAGTTTTTTGAGGAACCTTCATATTGTTTTCTATGGTGGCTGTACCAATTTGCAGTCCCACCAGCAGTGTATGAGGGTTCCTTTTTCTCTGCATCCTCTCCAGCATTTGTTATCATTTGTCCTGTTGATTATAGCCATTCTAACAGGTGTGAGATGGTATCTCATTGAGGTTTTAATTTACATTTTTCTAATAGCTAGCAATGTTTAGCATTTTTTCATGTTTGTTGGCCTTTTGTATGTCCTCTTGGGAGAAGCATCTCTTCAGATTCTCTGCCCATTTTTTGATTGGATCATTTTTTGTTGTTGTTGCTGTTATTGGGTCCTATGAGCTCTTTGTATATTTTGGATATTAGGAACTTTTTGGAGGTGTTGTTTACAAATACATTTTCCCATTCAGATGGTTGTCTCTTTACCTTGTTTACGGTTTCTTTGTCTAAGCAGAAACTTTTTAGTTTGATGTAATCTCATTCATTTATTTTAGCTTTTACTTCCCTTGCCTGTGAGGTCACATTCATAAAATCCTCCTTAAGTCCAAGGTACTTGAATTTAGTTCTTATGTTTTCTTCTATGCGTTCTATTGTTTCAGGTCTTATATTCAGGTCCTTAATTCGTTTGGAGTTCATTTTGGTGCTTGGTGATAGACAGCAGTCTAGTTTCATTCATTTGCATGTGGCTTTTCAGTTTTTCCAGCACCATTTGTTGAAGAGGCTTTCCTTTCTCCACTGTAGGTTGTTGGCATCTTTGTCAAAATAATTTTGCCCATATGAATATAGGTTTCTTTCTAGACTCTTAATTCTGTTCCACTGGTTCGTGTGTCCATTTTGCTGCCAATACCATGCCGTTTTGATCACTGTCCCTTTGTAATATAATTTGCTGTCAGGTAGAGTGCTGCCTGCAGCCTCGTTCTTTTTTTTCTCAGGATGGCTTCGGCAATTCAGGGTCTTTTGTGATTCCATACAAATCTTAATTTTTTTCTGTTTCTTAAAAAAGTGCCAATGGGATTTTGATAGAAATTGTATTAAATCTGTATAATGCTTTAGGTAGTCAAGTCATTTTAACTATGTTGATTCTTTCAATCCAAGAACACAGAAGATCTTTTCATTTTTTTGTGTCTGCTTTGATTTCTTTTAATGAGGTCTTGTAGTTTCACTATATTTGTCCTTCACATGTTTTGTTAAATTAATTCCTAGCTAGTTTATTCTTTTTGTCGCATTTGCAAAAGAAATTATTTTTTCCACTTCTTTTAATTATACTTCATTGTTAGAGTATAGAAATGCTATAGATTTTTGAACGTTAATTTTGTATGCAGAGACTTTATTGCATTTTCTTATTGTTTCTAGTAGTGTTCTTATGAAGTCTTTAGGATTTTCTATATAGAGCATCATGTCAATCTCAAATAATGACAGGTCAACTTATTTGTTTCTTATTTGAATGTCTTTTATATATTTCTCTTGTCTGACTGCACTCGCTAGGACCTCCAGCGTTATACTGAATAACAGTAGTGATAATGGGCAGCCTTGTCTTGATCTTAGAAGAAAGGTTTTTAGTTTTTCGGCATTGAGTATAAGGTTGGCTGAGTGTTTGTTACATATGGTCTTTATCATTTTAGGGCACGTTCCTTCTATACCAATTTTGTTAAGTGTTTTGATTGTAAATGGATGCTGCTGCTTGTTGAAGGCTTTTCCTGCAACTATTGATATGGTCATATGATACTTATTTGTTAATGTGTTTATGTGCTGTATTTCATTAATCAATTTGTATATGTCAAACCATCCCTGTGCCCCTGGGTTGAAGCCCACTTGATCATGGTGTATATTCTTTTTAATATGTTGCTGTGTCATATTTAGAATTTCTGCATATGTGTTTATAAGAAATAGTTGTCTGTAGTGTGTGTGTGTGTGTGTGTGTGTGTGTGTGTGTGTGTGTGTTACCTTTATCAGGTTTTGGTATCAGGGTAATAATGACCTCATAAAATGAGTTGGGAAGTATTGCCTCCTTTTTGATTTTTTGGAAGAGTTTGAGAAGAATCGTCTTTGAATATTAGGTAGAATTCACTGGGGAAGCCATCTGGTCCTGACTTTTACTTTTTGGTAGGTTTTTGATGATTGTTTCAATTTCCATACTGCTGAAAAGTCTATTTAGATTTTCCAGTTCTTCTTGAGTCAGTCTAGGAAGGTTATTTTTTTCTGAGTACTGGTCCATTTCTTCTAGGGTATTACATTTGGTATTCTATACTTCTTCACAGTATTCTTCTATGATCCTTTGTATTTCTTTGATATCAGTCATAATTTCCCATTTTCCAGCCCTGATTTTGTTCATTTGTGTTTTTTCTCTTTTTTTCTTTAGTGAGTCTAGCCAAGGGTTTGTCGATTTAATTAAATTTCTCAAAGAACCAGCTCTTTGTTGCAATTCCTTTTTCTATTAGTTTTTTTTTTTTGTTTATTTGTTTTCAATTTCATTTATTTCTGCTCTAACTTGGATGGTTTCTTTCATTATGCTGATTTTAGGCTTCATTTGTTCTTCCCTTTTCAGTTTTTTAAGATGAAGCATTAGGTTGTTTATTTGGGCCTGTTCTTGTTTTTGGAGATTTGCCTAATGATATAAACTTTCCTCTTTTGACTGCTCTTGCCATGTCTCAAAAAGTTTAATATGTTGTACTATCATTATTTATTTCTATGTATCTTTTAATCTCTTTTTATTTCTTCCCCGACTCAGTTATTCTTCAGTAGCATGTTGTTTAACTTCCATGTGTTTGTGGTTCTTCCTGATTTTTTTTTTGCACTTGCTCTCTAGTTTCAAAGCATTATGATCATTGAATATGGTTGATATGATTTCAACCCTCCTATATTTGTTGAGGCTATCTCTGTTTCCCAGTATGTGGTCAATCCTTGAGAATGTTCCATGTGCAGTAGAGAAGAATGTAAAAGCATTTGTTTTGGGATAGAAGGCTCCATAAATGTAAGTTATGTCCAGTTGGTCTGTTGTGTCATTTAAGGATGTTATTTCCTTATTGATTTACTGTTTGGATGATCTGTTTATATTCAACAGTGAGGTAGAAAGATCTCCTAGTACAATAGTGTTTTGCTCTGTTTCTTTTTGTGTGTGTGTGTGTTAGTAATTGCTTTACATATATCAGGCCCCCCTGATTGGAAGCATAGATTTTAATAAGTGTTATATCTTTTTGGTGCCTGATTCCCTTTATCATTATAAATTCTCCCTCAGTATCTTTTTAATTTTTTCTTTAATTTTGAATTCTAGTTCATCTGATATTACTACTGCTACTCCCACTTTTCTCTAAATGCCATTTGCTTGAAATGTCATTTTTCACCCTTTCACTTTGAGTCTATATTTGTCTATGAAGCTGAGATATGTCTCCTGGAGGCACCATATGGTGGGGTTTTGTTTTTTGATCCATTCTGAAACTCTGCGCCTTTTAATTGGTGAGTTCATTCCATTTATATTTAGGGTGATTATTGAAATATGAGGTCTTATAGCCATTTTATCTTTTGCTTTCTGATAGCTTGATGTTTTCATTGCTTCCTTGTCTTTGTGTTTCTGCTTTCTTTATTTTGTTTGGCTTTTGTGGGTTTTGCCTCTGGTTCTTCTTGTTTTATGTTATATACCATTATATTATGTGTACCATTATGAATATGAAAAGCATAGTCCTATATATACAGTCATGCATTTTTTTTCTGTGTGTGCCTGCCTTATCTCCATCCCGGTTTGTGAATTTGGATATTTGAATCTTCTCCTTTTTAGTCATTGTTGCCTCACCTTGTCCCTATGTATGCTGAACATTCATTACTATCTTGTCATAATGTACTTTTTCTTATTTAAGTTATAATGCCCTGTTCTTAGTAAGGGTTGCACTCCTCTGCTCTTATTTGCCTTATAGTCACTTACTCCTAATTATGTATTTTCATTGTTGTTATTACTTTGTTTTAGGTGAGCTGACCCCTTTCAGTATTTCCTGTACTGCAGTTCTCATAGTGGAGCATTCCCTTAATTTTTGTCTGTATGGAAAGGTCTTAATTTCTTTTTCATATCTAAAGGAGAGCTTAGCTAGATACATTATTCTAGGCTGGTAGTTCATTTCACTCAATATTTTTAATATTTGATTCCATTCTTTTCTGGCTTGTAAAGTTTTGCTGAGAAGTAAGATGATAATCTAATGGTTTGTCTTTATATGTTACCACTTTCCATGGCTGCTGAGAATTCTGTCCTAGTGGTTAATTTTTAATAACTTTAATACAACGTGTCTTGGTGAAGGACTTTTGGGTTGCGATAATTGGGTGTTCTTTTGATTTCTTGAATTCCAAGCTCTAGCTCATTTCTTAGATTTGGAAACTTCTCATCTACTATTTGTCTGAAAATGGATTCTAGTCCTTCCTTCTTTTTCTCAGCTTCAATAATTCCTATTCTTATGTTTCCTCTCCTGATGTTATCACCTAGTTCTTGTATTTCTCTTCCATTATTTTTTATGTTTGGTTTCTTTCTTCTTCCTTCTGATTTATTACTTGATTTCTGTCTTTGATAGCATTGATCCTTTCCTTTATTTGGTCAACTCTATTTCCCAAGATGGTTATCTTATTTTTTCACTCTTGCAGTGTGTTCTTCATCTCCAGAAGCTCTATTTGGTTCTTTTTGAGGATTCCAATGTCCTTGCTCTGCTCATCTAGTTGTTTTTCCAATTCCTAAAATTGTTGATACGATCTGTTTTCAATCTCATTGAATTTTTTCAGATATACCATCCTGAATTCTCTGTCATTTAAGTCTCATATTTCTATGTCTGTAAGCTGATTTTCTGGAGATTTCTCTCTTTCTTTCTGATGCCTTACCACCTTGGTTGTTTGTGGTGTTTAATGGACTATTTCTCCACCTGGGCATTAATGAAAGTGTATTATGCTGTTTTCCAGAAAGAAGGATAATTATATAAAGGTCTGACTGTAGTGTGTTGCAAAGAAGGTTCTTTTCTTTTGGTTTCTAGTAGATGGTGTCTAAGTCTCTTGGATCCCTGCTTCATACAATGCCTTAAAGTACCTGTGGTAGCTTTTATGTGCAAATCCCATGCTCAGACATGCTGGTGTGCAGTTTGGGTGTTTTGGGTTGAGTTTTAGATGTTCAGTCTTTTGTTGTTTCAGGGGGAGAGATCTTGGGACATCTCTCACTCCACCATGTTTTCTGTTGAAATGCGGCTCATAGCACTTGTCGCTTGTTGGGAATTGAAATGCAGCTTATGGGTCTGGCCCTTAGAAAGGCCACTCACAGGGATGGCCCCCAGCTGTGAACACTTGTTCCTGAATCTCTTGCCACTGAGCTTGGCAACAAGCCAATAACAATGTCCCAGGCAGTCTGCAGGTTGGATGGGGCAGGGTCTCAGAGACACAGTGGTAGTCAGATCAGTACAGCCTCAGCCTTGCTGCTAATCTGGTAACTGTTATTAGTTTCCACATAAGACTCAGGTCACAGTAAGACCAGCTGCTGTTTGAGACTAGCCCATAGGCCCTTGACATCTGCCTAAGTTTGTGATGGCAGCAGTGATCTGCCTATCCCTAATGAGAAAGTGTGGTTCACAGCACTGGTTGCCTGTGGGGAGTGGAAATGTAGCTTACAGGGCTGGCCACTTTTGCTGCAATTGGAAATACCAGTGTTTTGAACTCTGCCTGTGGTAGATTGCTTGTCTCTAATCTGTTCAGTTTGTTTTCTGGAGTTCTGTCCTGTTCTTTTATGGGGACACATTTTTATGTCTCTTCATTTTAGCTGCCTCCCTGTGTTTGTTTCCAGATTTTGGGTAGATCTTCCATGTCTCCTATCTTGGTAGAATGGCCTTATGTAGTACGTGTCCTGGGGCACATTGCGCAGTCTTCCTTGCCACTTGAACCAGATGCTGCAGGAGTATCCCTTGTGTAGGTTGTGTGTGCCTTCCTGTTGTAGCTGAGTGTTAATTGTTGAGATGTCAGTGGAGGGTTTGACCTGCAGGCTGACTGCCTGTGAAGAATGGCTACGAATTACAGTGGATGAGCTGTTCATTCAGGAGCTGACCTCACAGAGTGGGATTCACTTAAGTGGTTCTCCGGTGCCTACTCATCCACCTGTTGAGTATGTTGTTTGTGAAACAGGTTGGGTTGTGTTCTGATGAGGTCTGAAGCTAGCCACTGAGTGTGTTGGTTTGGGGGCATCTTGGGAGGAGACTGTGCTGTAGGTCAATGTCAGTCACTGCCTGCAATGTGGTAAAAGCTACAAAATGATCTGCAGATGGTTGCCACCTGTACTGGGCTTGGAGGCACCTTGGAGAGACTAAGATATAAACTGAGGCCAGCTGCTACTAGTGTAGGTCTCTTGTTGGCTGGTTAACAAGAGGTATGGGGCACATCAAGGCCAGATACTACCTGTTGTGGGTTTGAGAACCCTTGAGAGATTTTAAAAAGGTTTGCAGTGCAAGTCAAAGCTGGCCAGTTATGTAGAAATGCTGCTGTAAATAGTTGTGGTTGGTTGGGCATTGGATGTGACAGGGTTCAGGGAATCACTAAGGCAGGGCAAACGGTGTTAGCTAAGTGGGTACCATTCAATTTTGGTACCCACCTGCCCTTGCCAGCTGGGTGGGGGACGGGCTCAGCAAAGTAACAATGGTGTCTGCCAGGACCCGGTTCCAGACAGAGCTGTCCCTCTAGCCCTTGCCCTTATGCCAGACAGTTCAGTTTCTCCTCATGTGTCCCCGGTGCTTTTTGAGCTGCTGTTCCTAAGCTGCAGCTCAGAGTGAGTGAGTCTGTCAGTAATTCTGTGTGCTGTCCCTTTAAGACCCACAGTGCCCAGGTCCAGCAGTCCTCCATCTCAGTCAGCCACAATCTCCGCTGGTTTTCACAGATGGGTGTTATGGGGACTTCTCTTCCCAGTACTGGAGCCCTGATCTGGAGAACTCAGTGTGGGGTGGGACCCCTTGCTCCTCAGGGGAAACTTCTGCAGGTGAGATATCCCTCCCGTTTCTTAACTGCCACTAACGTAGGTATGGGAAGTGTCTGTGCCACATCTCCAGTAAGTGGTGGCTTTTCATTTATATTCTTAGATATGGGGTTTCTGTTCACCAGGCAGTTCTCAGTGGTGATTATTCTGTAATTCACTTGTACTTCTGATGTGGTCATGAGAAGAGGTTAGCACTGCATTTACCTGCTCTGCCATCTTGACTGGGACTTCCCTTTTGTAGTTAAATTTTGACAGCTTTAATACACTGTGCCTTGGAGAAGGCCTTTGGGGATTAAGATAATTAGGTGTTCTATCAGCTTGTTGTATCTGAAGGTCCAGATCTTTCCATAGCTTTGGATGTTTTGTCCATTATTTTTTTTTTAATAAGCTCTATGTTTTTCCCTTTCTCACTTCTCCCTCTGGTGTACCCATTATTCTGATATTGGTCTCATAGCATACTTTCATTTTTTACTCTCAATTCTCTCTTCTACCTGAGTCATTTCTAGGTTTCTATCTTTAATATCACTAATTCCTTTCTTCACCTGGTCTGCTCTATTTTCTAAACTTGCCGGGTCAATTCTTCATCTCATTTATTGAGTCCTTCGGCTCCAGAATTGGTTTGTATTTTTGAATAATTCAATTTCTTTCATAAAGTACTCCTTTTGTTCATAGATTTTATTTCTGAATTCATTAAACTGTTTTTCTGAGATTTCTTCTTTTTTTAAATAATTGACCTCAACTGTTTAGCAGGTTGGTTAGTAGAGGTCTTTCTTTTGTTTTCCAGTAGGTGGTGCTGTAGCACAAGTTTGTTTACTCTTTTTTTTTTTAATTTACTGGGTTTTTAAATTAAATTTATAGGTTCAAGTGTATAGTTCATTAATACATCATATGTATATTGCACTGTGTGTTCACTCAGAGTTAAACTTCCTTCTCTCACCATTTATTTGACCCTCTTTACCCTTATCTACATCCCCCACTTCTCCCTGTTAACCACTAAACTGCTGTCTGTGTTTATGAGTCTCTGCTTGTTTGTTTTTTCTTTCAGTTTTATATCCCGCATATGAGTGAAATCATATTTTTTCAACTTTTTCTGTATGACATATTTTACTTAGTATGATAATTTCAAGATTCATTAATGTTCTCACAAATGGCAGTATTTCATCTTTGCCTATGGCTATGTAATATCCCATAAAAAAGATGTGGTACATGTATATAAGTTTGTTCTCCTTTAAGTACTACTAGGGCTACTAGAAACTCTGTAGAGAAATATTGCCTCAGTTATGGAAAATGCTCAGTATTCCCAGGGCAAGTGAGTATCCTCTTTATACACCAATTACCTCAGTCTCAGGACACCACCACCATGGTGGGCTGTGACGGGCTATGGGTCTTTTGGTCTGTGTGTTCCCTGCGCCACGTTTCTGAAGCCACACTTCTCAGTCTGAGGTGTCTCAGATGCCTCTACCAGGATTTGCTACAATGCGTGGAGAAGTGGACAAGGGGAACAGGACTCGAGTGTCTGAGGCTTCCTTCTAATGGGTGCAACCACAATGAATATAGACCATTTAGTCTAGAAAGTTACTTCTGCTCTTTGGTGATTTGCTGAGTGAGGGTTTTAATGTCAAGTAGTGGGGCATATCCCTGTGTTTATGGTGTTCTTTACCTGGTGATGGCAGCTTGTGGAATTCTGCCACTCCTTGTGTTGCTTCTCTGCCTCTGACCCTGGGCTCAGCCTCAATGCGTACTGGCCACCCACACCTGACTGCTGCTTCTGCATCTCTGATCTTCACATTGAGGGTTGCACCCTGACCCTTCAGTACTATCCTATCATGTGTGCTGGGGCCAGGGTGAGTGCCAGACTGCTTCTGACTCCCATCTGTACTTCTCGGCCTGTCTCCCCTGTTCACTCCCATACACCACTTTTCAGCTGTCTCAATGTGCAGAGACCTCAGATGTGTTTGTGTGTCAAACAGAGAATCTTTTGTTGAATCATAGCTGACCAACTTGTAACTTGAAAGGAAGAGGCCTAGAGGTCTTCTCATGCTTCCATGCTTCTGATGTCAGAGTCTGAATGTTTTCCTGGACTTCACAAACTATATCTAACATTTTATTTATTTCTCACAACATCTGTTTGAAGTAAGGTTTATTTTTTCACTTTATCTTCAGAAATAAGGAATCTTATGCCCAGGTGACTTTTGAACAATAATATAAAATTACAGTTAAAATGTATTATGTATTGTCTTTGAGTTATATACAAATAGACCCATGTGCTATTTACTATTAATTCATGTATGGCTCCTCTATTTCAGCAAATTGTATATTTAAAGTATGTGAGTTTATCATATGGAATTATACTGCAATAAAGTAGTTCCAAAGAAAACTTCTTGAGGTGTCTAACTCATGTCAGATCAAAAGCCAGGTGAGAGATATATCCTATAACTTGGAAGAAAGCAAAGTGTCATATGTAAACATAAGATTGTGAAATTAAATTAAGGGATTCATATTTGGTAGACTATTTTTCCCATAAACTATACAATTCACCTACATATATAAAATGGAGTGAACATTATATATTGGTTGAATAAATAAGTGCAATACACATGCACAAAAAATCATGAATGAGCTTTGGAAGCACAATGTGCCAACTCCCATCAGAATTCAGACTCACAAGTAACCCAGGAGAGATCAGGACAACTCCCCACTGTCCAATCTCATGTGATTCTAAAGGCATTATATTAAAACAAGTGCTTTGAGGATGGCTTGTTACACAGAAATAGCTGATGCAATTATGAAACAAACACAACTGAGATCAATTATAATAATCTGCTTCTCATTTTAGGCATTTGTACAAATATTTGTAGATAGCAATGATAATCTGTTATTGTAGTTTGTTTCAGATAATTGTGTTAAAAAGTGACTCCATTGACATTCACTTCTAGATAACCAGTAGAAGTTGGACAGATGTGTCTCTTTTCATGAGTTGTGACCTGAATCAAATGAATAGAAGGAATTCAAGCTCTCTAATGAGTTACACTTTGATCATGACACATTATGGATATTGATATTATTTACTGCCCATTTTGTGAATATGAAAAAATTTAGAGAAGCAGAGGTATTTCATTTAGAGCAGTGGAAAGTTATATCTGTATGTGGCACTGTAAGTTTTCAAGCAAAAGCAGACAATTCAATAAAGAAACTATAAACATGCTAACCAATCCTTCACCCCAATGGAAAATATACAACCTTATCTTTCTCTGTCTAATATATTTCACTTAGCATAATATCCTCTTATTTCATCCATGTTTTTGTAAATAGAAAATTTTCATTCCTTTTTCATGGCCAAGTAATATTCCATTGAATATATGTACCACCTCTTCTTTAGCCATTCATCTATTGATGAGCATCTAGGTTGCTTCCATGTATTGTAAATAATGCTGCACTAAACATAGAGGTTCATATTTCTTTTTAAATCAGTGTTTTTGGTTTCTCCAGATAAATACCCAGAAGTAGAATTGGAGGGTCATATAAATGTCAAATCACTATATTGTGCACCTGAAACAAATATAATACTGTATATCAACTATGATTAAAAAAATTGAACATGAATATCAGTCCTCTAAACTACAATGAGTAGATGTATGGCATGAAAACAAATTTTTTTCTTAATAATAAAATATGTAATTAAAAATTTTGCTTTCTTGTATTTAAAGTCATCTCTGACACTAATGCTGTTTTAGGTAAATTAATATATTGAAATTTACCTTTCAAAGTAGACTCCACTAGGAGATATATATTTGATAATCAGTTTTTGTCAGTGTCTATAGTAGGCAGTGGGAACATGAGCCTGAATAAGGAATAACATCAGGAGACCAGTAATAAAACTTAGTAGCATGTTAGAGTTCACATCATAAAGAACAGTTAGGCAGTGATATAGAAAAGAATGACGGACCAAAGTGAAAACTTTCCTTTCAGATTTTTCTCTGTAATAAAATTATAAGAATAAATACTATTAATTAAATTAATTAATACTATTAATAATACTAATAATATTAATACTATTAATACGTAGTTGCCAAATGTAGCTTTTTCCATGTGAGTAATACAACTCATGACCATTATTTCAGGCAAACTATAGAAAAAACCATGTAGGAAGTGGATTTCATTTCAGGGAGCATTATTTTTAAAAAATACAATTTGTTCTATAAAAAAAATAGAAATTCCTGAGTATTTCTCAAACAACTTTGGGGAAAACATGGGGAGAGCAGGAAAATAGAAAAATGAAAAACTGTTCATATCCCAGACAGAGCAGAAAGTTTAGTCAGATGAGTAATCAGGTTGTACAAAGAAGTTTTCATAAAATAAGTGGAAATTCCAGACAATAGCAGAAGGAACAAGTGTTTTTCCACAATCTGATCAAAAATTTCTGGCTCTATTGTTTTCAACCCTGCAATCATGGGAATTTTTTCAGACTCAGGACGATTATTTCTTTAGCTGTCATCCTAAAGAATCTTCAGGGCCCTTTTATGTCTTTGTTCCTCAGAATGTAGATGCAGGTGTTCAGCATGGGTTTGGTTTGACCATGGTGTACATCACCGAGGCTCCAGCATTGAGTGTGAGCCACAGAGCTGAAGCTCTAAAATTAAAGGTCACCAATCTACTTTAAATCTTGATGTCTAAATTTTTACATTTTTGATTTTCTGTTACTTAATCATTTATTCTTCTAATTTCATTCTCCGCATTTCTTCACATTTCTTTTGAACATTTATAGTGTCATTGTTAAAAAAAAATCTCTGTTGTGCACACATGTATATTTACTTTAGAGTCAGGTAAAAACACACATATATGTTTATGTAAATACACTCCTATGTGAAAAAGTGTTTAGACTCAAAGGTTCTTCCAAATATTTATTTATTTCTAACCGCAGTCACCTGAATTAGGTTTATCATCTCACGTCATCATCAGAAATAAGAAAACAAAAGATCAGGGCAATCACGTTTTTTAAACAACTTTATAACAAAGCAATTAAACTGTTGTGCACCTTCTTAAATAGTGTATGTGTTTACACTATTTAGCAGTATATATTCATAGCAGTATATATTCTTAATTTGCATATGGGTCCCTTAATCAGCAATTTATGCATTCTAACTTTTAAAAAGGTATTGACTTTTATTTTATGGTATTTTATTGGTATAATTAAATCTTTTAAAATTAAGTTTATTGGGGTAACATTGGTAAATACAATTATATAATATTCAGGTGTACATTATATTTTGACATCTGTGTATTCTATTGTGTGTTTACCATCCAAAGTTCAGTTTCATTCATCTAATATATTTTGATCTTTACCCACTTCGCCATCTCCTTATCCCTTATATTTGCACCCTTTATTCCATCTACCTCCCCCCACAACGCCCACTGCACTAGTAACCATTACTCTATAGTTCTCTGGTAACAATGAGTCTATATTTCATGTCCATGAACCTCTGTTTGCCTGTCCTGTTCATTTGTTGCTTTTAGTTTTATATCCCACATATAAGTGATGTTGTGTGATTTTCAACATTTTCTGTCTGGCTCATTTCACTTAGCATGATTATCTTGAGGTCCATCTATGTTTTCACAACAGGCAGTATTTAATTTCTTCTTATGGCTGAGTAATAGTCCTTTGCATATATGTACCACAGCTTCTTTAGCCAATCATCTATCATAGGACACTTTGGTTGCTTCCATTTCCTGGCCACCGTGAATAATGCTGCTATTAACATTGGTGTGCAAATATCTTTTTGGACATGGGTTTTCAAGACTTTGGGGTAAATACTTAGTAAAGGGATTGCTGGATCACATGGTGGATCAATTCTTAGTTTTTTGAGGAATCTTCATATTGTTTTCTATGGTGGCTGCACTAATTTGCAGTCTCACCAGCAGTGTATGAGGATTCCTTTTTCTCCACATCCTCTCCAACATTTCTTAGTACTTGTGCTGTTGATTATAGCTATTCTAAAAGGTGTGAGATGGTATCTCATTGTGGTTTTGATTTGCATTTACCTAATAGCTAGTGATGTTGAGCATCTTTTCATATATTTGTTCACCATTTGTATGTTCTCTAGGAAGAAGTGTCTGTTCAGGTCCTCTGCCCATTTTTTGATTGGATCATTTGTCTTTTTGTTGTTATTGAGTTGTGTGAGTTCTTTGTATATTTTGGACATTAGCCCCTTATCAGAGGTGTTGTTTACAAATATATTTCCCCATTCAGATGGTTCTCTCTTTGTTGATGATTTTTTTTTTTGAGCAGAGGCTTTTTCATTGACATAGTCCTATTGATTTATTTTTGCTTTTACTTCCCTTGATTTTGAGGTCAAATTCATAAGATCCTCTTTAAGTCCAAGGTAGAGTTTAATTCTTATATTTTCTTCTATGCATTTTATTGTCTCAGGTCTTATATTCAAGTCTTTAATTCATCTAGAGTCAATTTTGGTGTGTGGTGATAGATTATAGTCTAGTTTCATTTTTTTTTATAGTTGGCTTTTCAGTTTTCTCAGAATGATATATTAAAGAGGCTTTTCTTTCTCCACTGTATGTTTTTGGCTTTTTTGTAGAAAATTATTTGCCCATATAAATATGGGTGTATTTCTGAACTCTTGATTCTGTTCCACTCCCCGTGTCTATTTTTCTGCCAATTCCATGCTGTTTTGATTATTGTAGCTTTGTAGTATAATTTGAGTCAGACAAAGTGATGCCTACAGCCTCATTCTCAAAATGGCTTTGGAAATCTGGAATCTTTTGTGCTTCTATACAAATCTTATGATTTTTTTATTCTATTTCTTTAAAAAATGCCAATTTGATGGGGATTGTATTAAATCTGTATAATGGTTTAGGTAATAAGGTCATTTTAACTATGCTGATTCTTCAAATCCAAGAACATAAAAAGTATCTTTCTATTTGTATCTTTTTCAACTTTTTAATAGGGTCTTGTAGTTTTCATTACATAGGTCCTTCACAAGTTTTATTAAATTTATTTCTCAATATTTTATTCTTTTTGTTTCAGTTGCAAAAGGAATTATTTTTCCCACTTGCCTTGTTCCTGATCTTAGAGGGATAATTTTTATTTTTTGAGCATTAGGTATAATGTTGGCTGAGGGTCCGTTATATATGGCCTTTATTATGTTAAGGTACTCTCTATACCAATTTAGTCAAGTGTTTTGATCATAAATGGGTGCTGTATCTTGTCGAAGGAATTTTCTACATTTTTGATATGATCATATGATTATTATTTGTTAATTTGTTTATGTTGTATATCACATTAGTGGATTTGCATATGAAGAAGCATTCTTGTTCCACTAAAATGAAGCCCACTTGATCATGGTGTATAATCTTTTTAATATGTTGCTATATTCATTTCTCTAGAAACTTATTTAGAACTTTTGCATCTATATTCATGAGAAATATCGGTCAGTAGTTTTTTAATGTTTGTATCTATTATCCTTACAAGGTTTTAATATCAGAGTAATATTGGCTTCAAAAATGCTTTGAGAAGTATTGCCTCTTTTTTGATTTCTTGGAAAAGTTTGAGGAACATAGGTATTAAATCTTCTTTGAATATTCAGTAGAATTCATTAGGGAAGCCATCTGGTCCTGAATTTTTACTTTTTAGTCAGTTTGTGATGATTGTTTCAATTTTCCTACTGCTGATCAGTCTATTTAGATTTTCTAGTTCTTCTTGATTCAGTTTAGGAAGGTTATATTTTTTTGAGTACTGGTCCATTTTTTCTAGGGTATTACATTTGGAATTATATACTTTTTCATGGTATTCTTGTATGATCCTTTGCATTTCTGCGATACCAGTCATAATTTAACTTTACCATCCTTGATTTTCTTTATTTGTGTTCTTTTTGTTTTCTTTAGTGAGTCAAGCCAGGGGTTTGTCTATTTTACTAATTTTGATGATATTTTTCCTTCTGCTTACTCTAGGCTTCATTTGTTCTTCGCTATCTATGGACCAGCACTTAGAAAAATACAATCTCCTACCTTCAGCTTAAGGTGGTAGTTAACATGGTAGTTCAGGACACTTTGGGGAGTTACCCAGCTTTCCTGGATCTCTCCCATGTATACAAAAGAAATATAAGTTATTAAACTTTATTGTTTTTTTTCTATTAAATTGTCCTTGGTTACAAGGATGTGTCAGAAAAGAACCCAGAAGGGTGGAAAGAAATTTTTTCTTCCTCTACAGAGCAATAGACTATACCACACAGCCTAGGTGTGTGGTAGGCTAACTATCTAGGTTTGTGTAAGTGCACTCTATGCTACCTAACCTACCAAGCATTTCTCAGAATTTATTCCCTTTCTTTGATGGTGCATGACTGCACTCACTTCATCCAAAATTTAATGCAAATGCTATTTTGGGTGCAGATGATGTACAACCTGCAGCATTGGCATCTTCCTGGAGCTTGTGAGAAATGCAGAGTCCCTGGACCCACAAGTATTGTTGTATTAGTATTTTCACTTGAACTACAATCCTGCATGACCCATATGCACAGTATATTTGGAGAAGTGATGATCCCGACAATCTCATCTCACCTTCAAAATTTGACATAATTATTTGTGATGGATGTTTTAGGTTTTTAGAGCCTCTCTTCAGACATTGCCTAATAACCCAGGGGCAACATCATCTCTGGCAGAAAACCACTGGTTCAGACATTAAAAACTGAAAGCATCCTGACAGATTCAAACCAGTGCCTATTTTTTACTCTGATTATAACTTCAGGAATATCACTAAACTTTTTCAAGCCCCATTTCTGCAATGTGAGATAGAGTTCATAATAGACCAACCCATAGGATGCACCTTTATAAAACTGAAATTTAACAAAGCCTGAATGTAAAAGCTCAGATAACATGGCATAAAATTATGTAAATATGTTTCCTATAATTATCAAATCTTGTATAATGTGGGACTAAAGACAGCTCTTAACTTCTGCTATAAGTATAGTATTCTTCATTAAGTAGGTGAAGTCATGAAGCCAAGGTGTGTAGTGTCCACTGTTTACATGCAAGCTACAGAGTTTCCCTATTGACAAAGAGGAATATAGCACCTATTAAGGATTGTGTCCCATCATGTGCCAATTCTTTGAGGATCCTGGGACCTAATACAGACCTTATCCTCAGTCTAGATTTTGAGAGAACTTTAACACATGGTTGGGATAGGATCTGTGAGGTGAGACCTCTTGCATGAAGAAGGAGTTGAAAATAGGATTCACTTGACATCTCACCTGGACTCTTGGGAACAGAGAATCAACAAGAAAATTTCCAGTCCATCTAGACCAGTGTCCCACAGGGAAATCAGGGCTCAGAGGTGGGATTAACATTGGAAACAGTGCCTAATGAGCAGATAAATGAAGCAGAAATGATCTCCTCTCTGTGCATAGAAGCCTGGGCTTTACAAGATGTATTTGTTATCTTGGATTCCTAAATCCGAGTGGGACCAGTGCTTTACTTTGTTCTGCTGCCTGGTCTGGGGACAGAGCTTCATTCTGCATCATCAACCATCCAGGGCGGCATTCATACTTCCACACGGAGTCCTCCCTGTCAAGACCCCATTCAGTTGAGTCTGATAGCCCAGCAGGTACTTCAGGGTAGGGTCAGGGAGGATGGGACCTGAGAACTTTTACCTGAGGTCTTCTGAGAGCCTAACCAGCCTCGCCCAGAGCTCAGAGATGGCGATGTTTGTTTGCTAGGTAAACAAATTAATTTATTTAATATGTTAAATTGGAGTTTGTTTTCTAATAACTTTGTTGTTTGGCATTGATTTCCATCATATACATAGAGATGTATATGGGGGAAAGTATGAAAATTATAATTTTTTATTCAAATGTAACAGTCTGTCATATTGTGTTCCCCCTTGTAATTTTTACATGTAAAACTTATATGTCCTCACCTGTCATTTGATAAACATTTCTTTTTCATTCAGTAATTATTACATCTATCTTTTCTAAGGGTATCTGAATGTATTTATATCTATATAGGTAGACATTATAACAGTAGATACTTCTTCCTCAAAGCTTTTCAAAAGTATATTTCTATATTTTTCTATCCAGGTTTTTGCCAGTTATCTAGCATTAGAGATCCATATCAATGTGATTAAATTATTGAGTTTTAAATATTTTCTTTTATAATTAGTCTTACATATTAATCAAGTTGACTTAATACAGTTATTAAAATCTACTATTTTAACTTGGTCACATTTCCCATTCCTCAACATTTGTTCTGTATTAACGCACATATTATGAAACCACATAGGCAAAATAAGTGAGGTCCTTACTCATTGAATCGTATATTACAAAAGAGAAGGCCCAGTACAGTGAAATGAGTGCAATATGACATCATTGCCTTAGGGGCAAATGTATGAAGAAAGGGCACCAATAGTTGTAGCATAAGCAGGATTTTATAAAATATGTCTGGGGCGGAATTTTCATGTTGGATAAGGAAGAGAACCAGGACTAGTGTACTCATCATATTTGTTACAAAGAGGTCAAAACTCAAAGCCCAGAAATAACAAAGGAAAGAATTCCACAAAGAAAAGTGAGAGAATAGCCAGACTCATTTACCGCTGTGCCATATAAAAACAAGGTTGGTTGAATAAAGGTGCAACAAATGCAGGAATGACTATTAGATCAGGGCTGAGGTGGACACCGTGATGAAGTCAGTGGGACGGTAAGGGTCCGGACAGAGTGAGGTCCCTTGTGTCTGGGGAAACTGCAGCACCCATGCCAACTGCCTCTTCTCTCTGCACCTGACTCTCTGTGGGCTCTTTATTCTATTGCTTTTCCCTTATTGGCAAGAAATGGTCTTTTAAAAATATTATTATATTTATTGCAGTGGACTCAAGAGGTTTTTAATTTCACCCAAAATAAGACATTCTTTTTCTGTTGTGATCCAGCATGCCTGTACACAAACACAGCAATGCACACACACTCCACACATACATGCATCTTGTGGCGTGCACACACACAGGATTGACAAAGAGAACTGTAATCTGATTAAGTATGTACACTAGATATGGTGCACTCTCATATTTTCCCTTATGACTCCTTGATTCTATTCTAGTTAATTCTTGAAAACCATAATCCGCCACTCTATTGCATCCCGATATAGAATATGGAAAACATTCCTATGCCATGTCCACCACAGCAATGTCAGTGTTGCTCCTTCTATTCTGTCTCTCATCATCAACAATTTCTGGGAGGACATTCTCTCATCCCTCAATGGAATGATTATTTATTCAGCTACTGTTCACAACTCAGCTAAGTCTGGTGGGAGAGTGGTGATTTGTTTAACACACTACATGCCTCGCTGCACTCACTGTGTAGCAGGGAGAAAAGACAAAGATAGAGAAATAAATACAAATTAGGCAATGGGCATCTTAATATGTAAGTAACTTGATGAGAAAGTATCTTTTCTCCTGTGATAATGTTCAGAATAGAAAAGGCTCATGAAAGAGAGGATGCAGGCAATCTGAAAGAGGACTTGATGTTTGGAGAATGGAGAGAATTTGAAAAGTTCCAAAACATCTCATGGGGAGACCCCAAGCAGAAGGAAGCATGAGTGTAAAGGCTCTGAACTTTGTAGCTGTGGTGCCAGGTGAAGCCGGGAGTCAAGTTCAATGTTTGGGAGATTAGTGTTAGCACGGGCAGGGCTCTACTTGGGTGAAATGGGTGAAAAGGTCACAAGACATGAGGCTTGTGTTCGAAGCTGTAAAATCTGACTCTCTATTCATTAAGGAATCACTGGGATGGAATTTAATTCGGGAGTCTTATAAACAGTTTCCAATATAAAGAGATTGTCATGTGTCAATGTGATTTCTGTCTAGAGGGTTTCCACCTTTTACAAGATGGGAGAAATGACAATAAGATACAGCTGTGCAATTGGGGTCCTAGAGGTGGAGAAATAATGGAGACATTAGATGCAGAAAAAATAATCTGTCTCATCTTATCACAGTGGTAATCATTTACCAACAGGAAATAAATAATTAACTTTGCTAAGCATGTTTCATATATTGTTCAAACCAGATATCATTCTAAATTGATATCACTGTCTATACTATTTGTTTTAGGATTTGGCATTTAGAATTTCCAGCTGTCTCTCATTCAAAAAACTAAGACGTGGTAGATCTCAGAATCCAAACCAAGTTTTCTAATTTCCAAGGCTTTGCACTTAATGTTATTTACTAAAGTCTCATGTCACCTTTGCTTTTTTTCTATAAGTTATATATTTCCTTTTGTAAATTGTAGGTTTATTCTTTGAAAATTTTCTAGTAAGGTGTTTGATCTGTGAAATGTCTTGACGCATAAAGAAATTTCCTTTTTCTGTTTTGAATAAATAGTTATTTGCTACCTTATTGATAATTCTGGGCATAAGGCAAAACAACTGCAGTTGCCATGTTACCAAAACCAAGGATGCTTTCTCCTCATCACACTGTTTCAGGGACCATCACGATTATTAGATCTGTCTTTGTCTCTGTCTCTGTTGTCTCTCTCTTCTCTCTTTATATTTCATTATTTAATCTCTTTTTATTTTAACTAATTTTAATATAAGGGCAGAAAATGCTTATATGAAAATGGAACCCCAATTTTACATGTCGATTTGAGGGCTTATCAGTGAACTTTGGAACTTATTCTATAACTTGTAGAGGGATAACCTGATATTATCTTGCCTTGTATTCTTTCTTTCCTCATTATTGTGTCCAGGGGTGAGTACAAGCTAGTATTAACATGACCCAGGAGGTGGGTGTGAGTGTGTGTTTTTTGTGTAGCTGAGCATTTCTCCACTTCTCAGAGCAGGGGTACCTAGCTCATATACTCTGAAATGTGTTCTTGAAAATACAGATCCAGAATGTGTATCTAGAGATGGAAATAAAGAAGACATCACTTCTCACAGAATTCCTTGCCAAGATAATAAAGTTTAAGGAACAATATGTAGTTGAGCGATCCCTGAGTCCTGAAGTTTCATCTGTAGCAGACAGGCCATGTCATTTCCCCACATTCTCTGACAGCATCCTTGTCATCTACTTTCAAATTTCCAGTACCACATGGCTTCCTTTTGAGCATGTTTACTTGAGGCAAGTGCCAAACTCAGGACCTTTGCACTGGCTCTTTCCCACACAGGCTAAACACTTCCCCCAAATCTTCCTGTCTTTTCTGTGTCTCCCATAAGGTCTCTGTTAAAATAGCATCTAGATTTCAAGTCTTTCTCAGTTCCAATAAAAATAATATGCACATCTATAAACTTGTATACCTACTGTCTTTTTCCTCAATGCACATGCACCATTTAACATAGGGTATAATTTTTCACTTCTTATATTCCTTCTCTATCTTTGGACTACATAAACTTCTGTTTTACAGCACCCTGTACTCCTTGTCTAGAAAATGGCCAGGACTCAGCATTTATTCCTCAGTGTGTAAAAGAATTTTTCATTAAACTGGTATAAAAATGATTTATTTGTCAGTTGCTAAGAGGGGGGCAGGAATTCTTAATTAGAGATGTCACATGACCTTACTTAAAGGGGATGAAATCTCTACAAAACAATATATATGTCATATATACATTTAACCATTAAGATATAAATTGTGACATTAAACATGTTAGTAATACTCATGTGTAAAAAGTAATCATGTTATTTTTGTTTATTTTTAGTCATCACGTCCACCACATGGAACCAGAGAATGGTACAGAAATTTTAGAATTTTTTCTTCTGGGACTTTCAGAGGAACCAGAACTGCAGCCCCTCATATTTGGCTTCTTTCTCTCCATGTACCTGATCACCGTGTTTGGAAACCTGCTCATCATCCTGGCTGTCAGCTCAGACTCCCACCTCCACACACCCATGTACTTCTTCCTCTGCAACCTGTCTTTAGTAGACATCTGTTTCACCTCCACCACCATCCCAAATATGCTGGTGAACATCCAAACACAGAGCAAAGTCATAACCTATGGAGACTGCATCACACAGATGTATTTTTTTATTCTCTTTGGAACATTGGATGATTTACTTCTGACCGTGATGGCCTATGACCGCTTTGTGGCCATCTGTCACCCACTGCACTACACAGTTATCATGAACCCCCGGCTCTGTGGGCTGCTGCTTCTGGTGTCCTGGATCATGAGTGCCCTCTATTCCTTGTTACAAATTTTAATGGTGTTGCAGCTGTCTTTCTGTACAGTCTTGAAAATTCCCCACATTTTCTGTGAAATCACTCAGATGATCCAACTTGCCTGTTCTGGCACCTTTCTTAATAACTTGATGATATATTTGTCAGCAGTGCTGCTGGGTGGTGGTCCCCTGGCTGGGATCCTTTACTCTTACTCTAAGATTGTTTCCTGCATACGTGGAATTTCATCAGCTCAGGGGAAGTATAAAGCATTTTCTACCTGTGTGTCTCACCTCTCTGTTGTCCTCTTATTTTATTGTACATAAAATAAGAGGACAACAGCAGCTCTGCTGCTACCCGCAGCTCACACTCAAGTGCAATAGCCTCTGTGATATACACCGTGGTCACACCCATGCTGAACCCCTTCATCTACAGTCTCAGGAACAAAGACATTAAGGGGGCTTTGAAAACGTTCTGTGTGATGGCAGCTAGAAAAGAGACAACTGTTTTGGGGCTGATGAACTATCCGAGTTTGGGGGGCTAAAAGCTTTAGAACCAGAAAATTGGGGAAATAGAGTATGCCTCCTTTATTTATTTGCTGGAATTTTTATTTATTTTATTCATCTTCTCTATACAATGTAAGTAATTGTTTATCATGCTTTCTGCTTTAATATATAGATATTTTCACTCTATGTTCATTTGCTCAGTCTCACAAAGTTTTTCCCAGATTTAAACCAAAAATATTTGGAAATTCCCAATTATTGTTTGAAAACATATGGATTCTAAATATAATTTCTTCTGCCCTGTGCCTCTTTGGTGTTGGAAGATGGCCTTGTGGTCACTGTCTGTTTTATCTCCTCTTTGCTCTGCTATGTCTCTGTGCTGGGTTGACTCCCATGACAGACACTGGCTTCTGAACAGACCAATGGACACACTGAGGAAGCACTGGTTTTTCTGCCACTTTTGGAAGGGCTAGGTTAGCCCAAATTCCCAGAATGTGTATCATCCCAGGTATGAATCAGGCTTAATTGAAGAAGTAACAGATGATTCCAGCTTTTTTGGTAGACTTGGCAGCCATATAGAAAATAACACATTTTGCTGAGCTCTGGCACAATTTGAACCTCAGAATGATTATAAAAGATTTTAGGCAATTTCTAAGTAGCAATCCAATGGACTAAGATAATAGAGCCAATGAGAGAGGTCACCAAACTCACACTGACTCTGGGGACCAAGTCGCCCTTCAAGGTTGCCAGTGATTGGGAGATACAGATTGTAAAAAAGTATTCATCCCAGTAGATCTTCAGCTATTGAAAGAATAACACAACAGTTCATTGCTGGAGTCTTTGCAAATTCTGCAGTTTCTGGATCCCCACACCCGTTTCCCTGGAGAGGGATGCTTTACTCCATCCCTGGGGACTATGCCTGGGAGTTCACACAGGGCTTGATGCCATTGTAACCCAGCTTTTAAAACAACTGGAAAACACAGGACTTCCACAAGGTGACAAGGGGAAGATCACATCTCTTCCAACAGTGACAGTAACTCAGGAGCAAGTCGATATGTGTTTAGAGTGTCCAGTATGCAAAGAAGGTTACACAGTTGAAGAGGAAGTCGGCAGTTACCCTGAGGCCACATCTTTCACAGCAGTTGTATTGTGCCATGGATAGAACTGCACGATCCATGTTCTATATGCAGGAAGAGTTTAAATGGTGAGCATACTAGTTGGCAAACCCCGAGCTCTGAGGCCTCTGCAAGCAACAGATTTAGCAGTGACAGACGGCTAAAGGACTGATGGACTTTCTGAAGCTAAAGATCATTTCTGAGCCAGGGCTGTGGTACTCTTCTTACCACAGAGAAAAATTGAATCAAAACTAACTATATGACTGACTGACTGACTAACTAACTAACTAACTAACTAACTAACTAACTAACTAAAGTAGTAGGTGGATTTAGGAAACATATAAGTAACCCCAACCCATAATAATGCAGTGAGTGTTTTCTTATCTAAATTTAAAGTTAGCATCTGTATATGGAATTGTGTCTACAACAAAATACATCCGATTCTTAAATTCAGAGTGATAATTTTATAACTGTGAAACTTAATACTGTGGATTTACCCACAGCCACAATAGATTCAGCTACTTAAAGCCCAGCTGGGGTCCTGCTATCTGTCAAGTTACCCTGTGATTGATGCTTTCATATCCTTGTCCACCCTCCATCCTATCAGTGCATTTTATAGTAAATACAGTGAAACCAGAGCCCTAGAAAAATTAAAAAATAATATATTTTTTTCATATGGTCATAACATATTTAGAATCCTTTTGTGTGTGTGTTACTAAAGAGTATTCATGAGTTGTATAACTCACATGTAGGAAACTATGCTTGTTGACTAGATTCATTTACATAATGTTTTGCACAGGAAAAGTGAAATAGTTTTCACTTTGGGTCTCTTCTAGTCTATTTGACTCCCTTAACTCCTCTTAATGATAATGTGGATTTTAGCATTCTGCTGGTTTTAACTGGACTTCTGCTTTTATTCTGTTACTGAGTTTGGTGTGCACAAAGTCTCCCATAGTATGTAGGAAAATAATTGATCATCAGATATACATCTCTAGGTAGAGTTGCAAATTTGATAAATAGATTCACCTGATATGCTCTTTAGAAAGAATTGACCTTATACACAAGGAAGCATTACTTTGTTGATTACTATGCAAAGATTTCTTTTTCATGCTGTAATCAACTCCTGAAATATAGAAAATGGATTCCACTTGTGAGGGCTTGCTTTTATTGAGGTGTAGATTGGTTGGTGCATTTACATTTTATTACTAAATTCCCTTCCTGTTTGTCCTCCAAAATTTCAGTGCTGCCTATAAATGTGACTCCTTTACAGTCTAAACAAAATATCTCCACTTTTTTATTTTGTCATAACAACTAACTGGGTAGTGAATAAATGATCTCACTATCTTCCCTTTCATAGATCCTCATATGCAGGAAATTTTTCCAACTTCATGATCAGAACGTGACTCACAAGGGAACTTGAATTTCTGCCTCGTCGTAGGATTTCCTCAGAGTTTCATGCTAAAATGCTGGTCCTTCCAACTTCTCCTGGTTATGTAAAAGTGGCTCTTAATAGAGTCAATTGTTAATTCAGTTATCCAAAATAAACTTGAGTAACAGAATGACTATAAATGCTATGTCCAAATATCAGAACATATGTCCATAATTTAAAAACAGCCAATAATTATAAGTGCCTCATTCAATTTTTTTATTATATCAATAGCTAATGCTGCATAATAAGCTGACCCAAATGATACAATTTATATTAAATGTGGTTATATGATGTGAGTTGTTCTGATCTCTGCTCAGATACTCATGGGTCCGCATCAGCTAAGAGTCTCTACATTGTGTATCTCCAGCTCATCTACGATGTTATGTGAGGCTGTAATGCACTTCTGTCTTGAGCCAATATGACAGTTTTTTTATAAATGTAATTTACACAAAAATGAGTTTACCAAAAGTAATTTTCCATAAATTAATGTCACTTTTTTATATCCATATAAAACACTTAGCTTCTACCAAATGATATTTCTCCCTCCCTCATTAAGTAGGACTCAAGCTACCTGTGCTCTATGTTACCTTGAGCCAGGAATCATTAGATTTTTTCCTGTTGTTATTTGATGGGAGTGTAATTACATGCAATATATAGCACATATGTAAAGTGTACAAGTTGCTTGATCAAAGAGACCTAACAAATTAAGAGGAGTATATAGTAAATGGGTCTAATTATACATCACTCAAGGAATTGTATGAAGTCTTTAATTGGATTATTATATATCTGTAAAAAATGGAATCTCCCTGAGCCTATTTCTTATTTATGATGGTAAAACTGGAAGATAATATTTTTGATAAATGTGGTCCAGAACACATGAAATTTGTGAAAAACTTGTTGAAGCCAAAAATTGTCTCCTTGGTTAGTAGTCTGCTAATGTATATGTGTATTTATATATGATTATTTAATAAATAAACACACTCATTCATATATATGTGCATAAACAGACTCAGTAACCCCACCATTTATGTTGAAATAAAATATGAGAGAATGCTGGAGAGCATAGAAATGAAAATGATGTTCGGTTGAATTAACATAAAATTTTTAAAAGTATAAAGATGTAAACTAAAAAACATCTTATAGAATTTTTATCCTTAATTTTAATAAAGAAATATTGTCCTAGCTTAATGTCCAAAGGCCTCAAATGTAGAAACACATTTATTCAATGGGAAATTCTCTGTAGCAGGTAATAGGGCAAAATCTCTAATTTAACTTTAGATTTTTTTCTTCTACTTAGTGCAGGTTTCAAGATATATACTACATTGTATGTTCACTGCCCATAGTTAGATTTCTTCCTGTCACCACATATTTGATTCCTTTACCCTCTCTATCTTCCTCCTACACCTTATCCTCTGGTAATCACCCATCTATTGTCCATGTCCATGATTTAAATAATAAATTATTGTCCAATCTTAATGTCTAAAGGCCTCAAATTCAGAACCATATTTACATTTATGCAATGGGAAATTCTCTGTATCAGCTAATGAGTCAAAATCTCCAATTTGAATGTGGGTTTCTTCTATTAAGTGTGGGTTTCAAGACAAAATGCCCTCACTAAGGGGAAGCAAATGATTGACTTGAGACCTTTAAAGTCACTTTCTCCAAAATCAGTTATTGAATAAATGTCTGTATAACATTGCTATTTGCTGCTGCAACAAAGCATCACACTGACGGGTTTAAAAGAGACAAATTAATTCACCAAAAGTTCAGGTGGTCAGAAGTCAGAGGAGACAATGGACTAAAATAAAGTTGTCTGTCAGGCATATTTCTTCTTAGGTTGTGTTCATGTCTTTGCTCTTGTGAATAATGCTGCAATAAACATGGAGTGGATGCAGATACATTTTTGAAGTAGTGATTTTATTTCCTTCAACTATATACCCAGATGTGAGATTGCTGGAATATATGGTAGCTCTACTTTTTTCTTTTCTTTTTCTCCCATTGGTTGAAAAATTCACATGTTTCTATAATATTAGGTAAGTCCTTATCTCTTTCCCTTTGGAGTGATGAATCAAATAAAAGCAAACACAGCAAAATGTGTTTGCCCTGAGATTTATCCAGGGCTGTCTGTCAAGCACTCGACTGATTAAAAGCTGACTTCAATTCTTAATTGGAAAACTTAGATTTCTGATCTTGCGTTTTCTTTCTAAAGAGGGCACATAAGCTTTTGATGAACATTCATTTGTTCATTAGATAGAACCTTTGGAAGACCTATTGTGTGCCTGATGCTGTGCTTCACCTTGAGGAGAGAGAAGGTACTGAGTCAGGCCCAAGTCCTGTCCTGTTGGACTGGCAGAGCCTCCAGAAGCAATAGCGTAAGCAGTGTGAATTTCAGCTAAGTGAATGACTGGATACTCAATAGTTTCTGGACCCAGGAGCCAGATTATGGGGATCCAGATCCAAGTTCTCCTACTTACTATCTGTGTGAATTTGCATACCACCTGTGTGACTTATGGAGGTTGTCTGAACTTCTCTGTGCCTCAGCTGTTCCCATTGGCAAAAATGGGAACATAATTACAACATTGTAAAGCTGCCATGAGGATTATGTTTAATCTGCATAATGCATGTAGAACAGTGCCTGTCAAGAGGCAGTGTTTTCTGAGACTCAGCTGTTATTATTATCACCTGGGCATGCTGAAGAGAAAGGATAATGGAATAGAGGTTGGTGTGGAGCCCTCTAATTGAGTGAGGGTCACTTCTTAGAAGGGACCATTATTTTCATTATATTACAGATATGGAAACTAAGGTTGAAAGATTCCAGGTATTCCAAAAAGATTAATTTAATAAGCCTGGGTTGTCCAAGTCCTGCACATTCCAAAGAAAGGTTTGGCTCTTGTCTGGCTCTTGAGAGACAGCTTCTAAGCCTTTCCGATGTACTGCCTGAGAAGAGTTTCTTTGTTTATCTGGGGACCTTGGGCCACTATGAATAGATAGTTTATGCTTACAATCTATTTTATGGTGAGACCTTGGGCTTAACAGGATCAGTTTAACCTCTGGAGGGGCTGGAGACTAAGGTTAGCCACTCAGGCAGGCAGTTAAGTCTATGTGACTAGACCCCAATAAAACCACTGGACACCAGAGCTTGGGTGAGCTTCCCTAGTTGGTAATACGCCATGCATGTTGTCACACATCATCACTGAAAGAATGAAGTGCTGTCAATACAGCTCCACTGGAGAAAATGATTGGAAGCTCACACCTGGTCTCTCCTGGACTCTGTCCCACGTACCTCTTCTCTTTGCTGATTGTAATCTACACACTTTCACTGTAATAAACTGTACCATGAATGTAACAGCTTTGCTGAGTTTTGTGAGTCCTCATTGAACCTGAAATTGGTCTTAGGGAGCCTGACAGCATCAAGGAAGTGATTGCCCAAGGTCATGGAGCTAACAAGTGGTGGGGCTTGGATTCATGTCGAGGTCATTAAGAATAGTTTAAAAAGTGGAGAGAAGAGTGGTGGGAGCTGTGGCTGATACTTAAGGGGTGTGCTGACATTTGATGAAGGTAGAAGAAACATAAATGAATGAATATATCTACCTAATATTTACTGAGCGAATGCAATGTGCCACTTGGAGGTCCAGTCACTGATGAGGGTCATTATGACATCTTAGAGTAGGAAGACACAGCATGTAAACCAAAGATAAAGAGATATGTACAAGATGATTTCAGGAATGTAACATGCTGAAGAAAAGAACACCACCCAGAAGCCATTACTCTGTGCCAGGAACAGTGCCGAGGCATTAACTCTTTCCATCCTCATATAAACCCTGTATAACACATACTATTTTTACCAGGTGGAAGCACAGAGTGGCTCAGTTTTTGACCAGGGTCACACAGGTAGTAATCATCAAACCTGGGACTGAACCCAGGAAGCCTGAGCCCAGGGTCGTGCTCCTACCCCTATACCAATTGGTCTTCATGGAAGTGATCACACAGGCCTGATGCAAAGGCTTCTGGTTCGAAAGGCACTGGATAGTGATGTACATGTAGAGACAGAGTATTCATGGAGGAGGAGATTTGAGGACCTGAATGAGTGCGGGTGTCATCTCAGACACACAAATTGGTGGCACCGGGATGATGGTGGATAATGGTGGATTCCACAAGTGCAAACTTCAGAGACCACACCATTTAATGCTTTCTAGCCACACATCTTTGTATACAAGGGTGCACATCCTTCTTATATAACATGTGGTCAGAGAACCCTCTTTTGCAGAAAAATTGGAGGGAATAGAATAAAATTAATAGCTAAATAGCTAAAATGCTTATGATAGCTCTATTCCAATTTACATTTCCACCAACAGTGTACAAGTGCTTCCATTTCTGTACATCTTCACCAGCAAATATCTTTGGTCATTTTGATAAAAGAATTTCTAATAGATAGAATCATGAAGATACAAACACACTAAATTTATAATCTCATGCATCCCACAAGTATATCTATACATACATTTAAAAAACTAAAAATCAAACAGTAATTTTGTGGAAAAAAAATTAACTTCCAATTGTTTTTGAAAGAATGTGATCAAACACAGGAATGCAAACACTGTAATCCAACCATATAGAAACAAAGATCTCTCACAGGCCATCTATGATCAAGAAAGTAAATGACTAAGCAATGCACATATATAGACAGCCTCACAAGTAACAAAGTATTTGCAAAGTAAAGCTTATTAGCATTCTCATTGTCACAAAGTAAATAAACTTTTTAATGTGAAACACAGGGTGGGGAAAGATACTGTGAGATGTTTGTTTCATGAAATACTGTGGCAAAGATACAGTTGCAAACATTCCTTGGTCTGGAAATTTCTATTGACATGAAAACAGTCAGATATGCCACATCTTAAAACTAAAAAGAAATACCCTCACTTCACTTTCCAATCCTCCACAGCTAACACACAATACCTCTACACTTGTTGATTAATAAGGCCTTGGACAACTTTTATTGGAAGCACTTTGCCTCTCATTCTTTCCTCTAATGGACTCCATTGTTATCATTTAATGGGCAACGCTGATCTCTGCACTACTGAAATCAATGTTCACTTCTCTTGTCAGCATCATAAACACACTGATTCATAAATCAAGTCAACAAACAACCACGGTGAGATTGCTGGTTCATATTGTAGCTCTATTTCCATTTCCATTTCAATCAAGAGTGTACAAGTGTTCCCTTACTTCATGTCCTCACCAGCATTTGTTAGTTTGTCATTTTGATAATAGAATTCCTAATAAATAGAATTCATTATGGGCTGGATCACACAAAATTTATATAGATAAGTATATTTATGTATATACATATATTTTAAATATGTGTATATATTTATACATCTTCACAAATATATTTATGTAAACATAAAAAAATTAAATGGCAAAGAGTCATTTGGTTAAAAAAAATAAGCAAACCTCCAATTCATTTTTGAAAGAATGTGATCAGAGAAAGGAATGTAAACAACTCCAACTCCACCATACAAAAGCAAAGGGCTCTGTCAGACAATTTCTCATCAAGAAAATAAATTGCTAATACATACATGTACATATAGCCTCACAGGTGAAATAATTGCAAAGTAAAACTGATCAGTGTTTCCCTTTTCACATATTAAATAAAATTGTACATAATTTATTCTTCTAATTTTCTAACAGAAATAGTACTGCAATTTAATTTCACAACTGTATCCTCATCATTTTTTTTATAATACAGTTTGAAGATTTTGTTTCATAATGCTAATTCTAATGGCTCATACCATGTCTATTTTTTATCTTTTCTTTTTTAAATGATATTTATTTTTCAATTGCAGTTGACATACAATATTATATTATTTTTAGGTGTATGACTTAGTGATTAGACATTTATATAACTTAGGAAGCGATCACCCCAATAAGTCTAGTACCCATCTGACACCATCCATAGTTATTACAATATTATTGATTACATTCCTTAGGCTGTACTTTCTATCCAAGTGATTGTTTTTATAACTGGAAATTTGAACATCATAATTCTTTCCCCTTTTTCAGCCACTGCCCTCCCACCCCTCCCCCCTTTCCAACCTTTCTCCCATCTGGCAAACGTCAAAATGTTCTCTGTGTGTCTATAAGTATGTTTCCATTTTGTATTTTCATTTCTTTTGTTCTTTAGATTCCACATAAGTGAAATCACAGGGCATTTGTATTTCTTTGTTTGACTTATTGTAGTCAGCACGATACTCTCTAGGTCCACCCATGTTTTTGGTGATGAGAAGATTACTGTCTCTTTGTAATATGATTTGAAGTCGGGCAGAGTGATTCCTCCAGTCTTGTTCTTTTATCTCAGGATGGCTTAGGCAAATCAGAATCTTTTGTTCTTCCATACAAATCTGATATTTTTTGTTCTATTTCTTTAAAAAATGTCGATGGGATTTTGATGGGGATTGCATTAAATCTGTATAATGCTTTAGGAAATATGGTCATTTTAACTATGTTGATTCTTCCAATCCAAGAACACAGAATATCTTTCCATATCTTTACATCTTCTTTGATTTTTTTAAATTGGTTCTTGTAGTTTTTATTATATAAGTCCTTCACAAGTTTTGTTAAATTTATTTCTAGGTATTTTATTCTTTATGTTGTAATTGCAAAAGATATTATTTTTCCACTCCTTTTTGACACTTCATTATAAGAGTATAGAAACACTATGGATTTTTGAACATTGATTTTGTATCTGGAGACTTTAATGTATTTGATTATTGTCTCTAGTAGTGTTCTTGTGGAGTCTTTAGAGTTTTCTATATAGAGAATCATGTCATCAGCAAATATTGACAGTCTGACTCTTCGTTTCCTATTCGAATGTTTTTTATATCTTTCTGTTGCCTGATAACACTTGCTAGGAACTCCAATGTTATACTGAATAACAGTGGTGGCATTGGATGGCCTTGCCTAGTTCTCTATCTTAGAGAGAAGGTTTGTAGTTTTTCACCATTAAGTATAATGTGAGCTGAGGGTTTGTCATATATGGCCATTATTATGTTAAGGTTCTTTCCTTCTATACTGATTCTGTTAAGTGTTTTGATCATAAATAGATGCTGTATCTTGTCGAAGGCTTTTACTGCATCTATTGATATGATCATATGATTCTTATTTTTTAATTTATATGGCATATCACATGAATTCATTTTCTTATGTTGAACCATCCCTGTGCCTCTGTGATAAAGCTCCTTGATTGTGGTGTATAATCTTTTTAATATGTTACTATATTCGGTTCTCTAGTATCTTAGTTAGGATTTTTACACCTGTGTTCATGAGAGATATTGGTCTGTAGTAATCTTTTTTTGTGTCATCTTTACCAGGTTTTGGTATCAGGGTAATACTGGCCTCATAAAATGCTTTGGGAAGTATGGTCTCCTCGTTGATTTTTTGGAAGGGTTTGAGAATAATAAGCATTAAATTTTCTTTCAATATTTGGTAGAATTCTCTGGTGAAGCCATCTGATTCTAGACTTTTACTTTTTAGTAGGTGTTTGATGATTGTTTCAATTTCCATACTAGTAATCAGTCTATTTAGATTTTTCAGTTCTTCTTGATTCAGTCTAGGAAGGTTATATTTTTCTAAGTACTGTTCCTTCTCTTCTAGGTTATTAAATTTGGTGTTATATACTTTTTCATGATATTCTTGTATGGTCCTTTGTATTTCTACGATGTCAGTTGTAATTTCCCCTTTTTCATCTCTGGTTTTGTTTATTTGTGTCCTTTCTCTTTTTTCTTTATTGAGTCTTTCCAGGGATTTGTAAATTTTATTAACTTTCTCAAAGAACCAGCTCTTTGTTGCATTTATTTCTATTGTTTTTTGTTTTGTTTTGTTTTCAATTTCTTTTATTTCTGCTGTAATTTTAATTATTTCTTTCTACTGACTTTAGGCTTCATTTGTTCTTCCTTTTCCAGTTTTTAAAGATGAAGCATTAGGTTGTTTATTTGGGCTTGTTCTTGTTTTTGGAGATTGGCCTAATGATATGAACTTTCCTCTTATGACCACTCTTGCCATGTCCCAAAAATTTAATATGTTGTACTATCATTATTTGTTTCTATGTATCTTTTGATCTCTTTTTTTTTTCTTCCCTGAGTCAATTATTCTTCAGTAGTATGTTGTTTAATCTCCATGTATTTTTGGTTCTTCCTGAGTTTTTTTGCCGTTGATCTCTAGTTTCAAAGTATTATGATCATAGAATATGGTTGGTATGATTTCAACCCTCTTATATTTGTCTAGGCTATCTCTGATTCCCAGTATGTGGTCGAATCTCGAGAATGTTCCATGTGCACTAGAGAAGAATGTATAAGCAGCTGTTTTGGGATGGAATGTCAATTAAATCCAGTTGGTCTAATGTGTCATTTAAAAATGTTATTTCCTTATTGCTTTTCTGTTTTGATGATCAGTCTATATCCAACAGTGGGGTACTTAGGTTCCCTACTATGATGGTATTTTGGTCTGTTTCTCCTTTTAGTTCTGTTAGTAATTACTTTACATATTTTTGGGCCCCCTGATTGAGTGTACAGATAAGAATAAATGTTTTGTCTTCTTGGTATATGTTTTTCATTATCATTATGAAGTCTCCCTCAGTATCTTTCTTTACCTTTATTATTTTGAAGTCTATTTAATCTGATATTACTGCCTCTACTCCACTTTTGGCTGAATGCCATTTGCTTGAAATTTCATTTTCTACCCTTTCATTTTGAGTCTATATTTATCTTTGGAGCTGAGGTGTATCTCCTGGAGACAGCATATGGTTGGGTTTTGTTTTTTGATTCATTCTGCAACTCTGTACCTTTTTATTGGTGAGTTCAGTCCATTTATATTTAGGGTGATTATTGAAATATGAGTTGTTCTTGTAGCCATTTTATCTTTGCTTTCTGGTAGCTCAGTATTCTATTTGTTTAGTGTTCTTGTGCTTCTGTTTCTGTTTTCTTTATTTTGTTTAGCTTTTGTGGGTTTTCCCTCTGGTCCTTTTTTTAATGTCATACATAATGGTTTTTGTATTTGGAATCTTTTGGCATGGGTTTCCATTATGAATATAAAGAATATTGAACACACACACACACACACAGTTGTTTTCATTTTTCTTCTGTGTGCCTTATTTTTCCATTCTCCTTTGAGAATTTGGATCTATAAATCCTCCCTTTTTCCAGACACTGTATTTTCAATTTGTTCCTGTGTATGTTGAACATTCATTAATATCTTTTGGATTACACAATTCTCTTGTTATTATTCAAATCTATAAAGCCTGTTCTTGCTAAGGGTTGCATTCCTCTTCTGTTTGCCTGATAGTCACCATACTACTAAATTATGCATATTTTTATTGTCAATTTTTTTAAGTGAGCTGACCCCTTTAGCATTTCCACACTGAATGCAGGCCTTGTAGTGAAAATTTCCTCAATTTTTGTATGTCTGGTAAGGTCTTTATTTCTTTTTCATATCTAAGGATTGCTTAGCTGGATCCATTATTCTAGGCTGATGTTTACTTTTTTACTTATCAATTGAATATTTGATTCCATTCCTTTCTGATTTGTAAGGATTGGTCTGAAGTCCGATGATAATCTAATGAGTTTTCCTTTTATATAGAATACTGTATCATTTTTTTCTCTGGCTGCCCTGAGATTTCTGTCTTTGTCATTGATTTTTGACGTTTGATACAAAGTCTCTTGGTTTGGAAGGCCTTTTTGGGTTGGAATAATTAGTGTTCTGTTGATTTCATGAATTTCAAGCTCTAGCTTTTTCCTTAGATTTGGAAAATTTTCATCAAATATGTGTGTCTGAAAATACTTTCTAGACTCTGTTTTCTTTTAACGCCTTCTATAATGTCCATTATTCTTATCTTTCCTCTCATAAACAGCGAGTTCTTGTATTTCTCTGTCATTATTTTGTTCTTCTTCATTCCTCGGTTTCTTATTCCTTCTGATTTATTTCTAGATTTCTGTCT